>RXPK01000218.1:2338592-2385589 GCA_004143645.1 Protaetia brevitarsis
AAATGTGAGGACAAATCCTACACAAGTCATAGATGCTGTATTGTATCTTTCAAGTAATCTGTCTTTCTTTTCGTGGGTTCGACTTGAACCCACAGTATCCATTCCCTAGTGAAGGGAAATGTTTTTGAATTTCATTTCCTTGCTGCCAAACGTGAGTCCAACTTTTAGCACCAGAGTTAAGCTGGAGGAAAGTTACTTATTTGCAGAGCAAAAAGGCTTGCAGGATTCAATTTAATTTTAATACTGACTTTCAAATAGATTTGCGTTAGCAATAGTGTTACTAGTATTAGTATATACTTTAGCTTATGCCCTGTATCTCACCGATTGATAAAACAAAATGCTACTAAGAATTTGCGTGGTCTAAAATAGTATTTTTATTTTCATACCCAACCTTAAAAAGACTAGGGTTTGTTAAAAAATAGTTTTAACAGGGAAACTTAAAGCCGAATAGGTGAGGGCGGGCAGGTTTAAGTTCTTGCCCTGCTTGGAAAAAATCCAAGATCGGCACTGGCTGTATTAATATAAATAGATCGTTAGGTGCATAAATATAAGATTGTGATGTATGTTATTTTTTGAAAGTTTGTGTATTTATTATATATAGTGGCTAAGAACCCCCAACGGTTTAGGGTAGATCAATTCCCAGTTCTTCTAACGGGTAGATCAATCCCAATCTTTCTCTATATCCTCACACACACATCTCCACCTTCCTGTCCTGTGTCTTCTCCTGCCATCGATGATTACCGGCTTGTTAAGTCTTCTTTAACTTCTTGTAACCATGTAGATCTAGCCTGCCTCTTCCTCTTGGCCTCCTGGTTGCCATTCCAGATATGCGATACTACACCATCCCGCCCCACACGTTTCCCACATTTTATCTCTGGCTCTTAATTCCTCTTCCTCTATATTCACGTTGTCCATTTTTATGGGCCTAATTATTGTTCTTAGTATTTTCTTTCTTGTATCCGAAGCTCCTCTTCTTGTGTTCTTTGGTCATCGTTATTATCTCTGCAGCGGTATAGTACTATCGGTTGTATATAGTTTATAATTCTCATTTTTGTTCTCTTTCCCATATTTTACTTTTTTAAGAGTTTTCTATTGCTTCATAGGCTTTGTTCATATTGGTTTTCTTTCTCTTATTTCTGGTCCCTCTCCCGCATTTTTATTGTCACCCTAAATACTTAAATCTGTTCACCTTTCAAATGTGTAGTTTCCTATTTTAACTGAATTATTTTACTTTCTCGCTCGTGTCTAGTCTCATTATTTCGTTTTCTCTTGTTTATCTTCAGTCCATTTTGTTCCCTCTCTCACCATTTCATCTAGTATTTATTTTGGTCAACTGTCGATTTTTGATACAATACGATATCATCAGCATACGCTATTATTTGTGCTCCCTTGTTCTTATGGTACCCTTATTATTTTTCTTAATACATATCCAATGCTAAGTTAATAATGTGTCGATAATGGAATCTCCTTTTTTACCCCTTTATTTATTTCAAAATCCTCTGTCTTCCCTTATGCGTGTTTACACTTACAATTTGTGTATTATAAGTATTTAAATAAAAGTTTTTAGCCTAAAAACGATACCTAGTGATCCTGCAGAATGCTGCAGAAGCAACTGGCAGTAGAAAAATCAAAAATTAAAAAATAGATCAAGAATCGAACATAGTTAGATAATATTATCTAAATACTAAATGCTTATTATCATCAACAACCCCAAAATGTGAATGCATTAAATAAACAAAAAAAAAATACGTCGAATTAAGCTAGCCAAACAAACAAATGGGTCAATGGACAAATCTAACTCATAGCGACTCCTTTTACATCCATCTGACGTCACTCGCGAATTCACAGAAATTTGTATCGCAAATATATACCTCTCTATAAGATACTTTAAATAAACACTGCTAATGTATGTACATATATACAACTTCCACACATACACATCTCTTTGGCGACTGGATCTAAAGTAGCTTACTTACGCATCGAAAGTAAATATGTTAGAGACGCCGTCTGTCTCTGTACTTGCACCTTATTCGGCCGTAAGAGCGTTCGTTATTCCATTTCTATTAAAATATAATTGGGAAACAGGTTCTACCCAAGGGAAACCGTGTAAAAGTGAAAGTATAAACAACGATTTGGCGCCAAATCGTTCCGCTCCCTCGTTATTACTATAAAAAAGATTACAATACATTGTTTTTTCAGCATGAGATATTTATGTACATAAATGAATTACTTGGGAGGAACATTGCCAACCAATTTCTGCTGTTTATACCAAATTTTCACCGTTAAAAATGTATGTATGTTTTTTTTTTTTACAGAAGCCTTTGAGCAATAACTTCGTCTTAATTGTACTTATTAGAAATTCACACACTTCGTTACATCAACAGATTGTATTCGCAGGGAACCGTAGTAGGTGACCTTGGACGGAACTAACATTAAAAATAAACTAATTTAGTCTAACTTTCTGGTAGTTTATATTATGTAAAGTTGATAATAATAATTCAAACTAAAATGTTGTAATTTGAACTTTGATATGGAATAGTATTTTGAAGAAGCTGTTTTCCACGTGTATTCGTTGACTCATATAGATGGCACACAAACTATATATAAGTAATAATAAGGATTATTCAAATTTTATGTATTCAAGCTTGCAAATAATTAGCCAGTATCTAATAAATTAACCCGTTTATGTATTTTTTAACGCGATATTTATTTTTATTTGCATCGAATGCTTGTCGTTCGCCATCCATTTACACAAGTTCATACATAAATACATCTGTACTCTAGTAATCTACTTAGTCACAAATGGGTATCCGGGCTCTTATAGGAGTCTAGTTCTGTTCCTCATAACCGTTTCGCCCTTGACATTATTTTTGTCGCGCAGTAAAAGTGATGGCGATCGAATAGCTCGTTACATATTTATGTGTATTATACAGTTGTTTTCAAAATTAACGGATAGATTTTACCGAATGCAATGGATGCTTTTAAAAGTTTACTACACTGCAATTTGTTTATTATTTTATTGATTTATAAATAAATATTTGTACCTATAATCCACTCATTTCAAGCTAATTTTCAAGCTTGAGAGTTTATATGGGTTTTGGTTCTTGAAATTCCGGCGAATATTGCTTCTTTTATATCTTTTGTTGGGGATGTATTTGGTTACATTCCCATAATACTTCCTTCTTTAATGCTAAGTAGGAGGTTTATCATATTAAGAAAACTCCTATTGCCTACAGATTTTTTTTCCTATTTGTTCTAGTTATTTCTTTTATGTTCCAAACGAAGGATTGTAAAGGCACGTCTTCAGATAGTTCATTTTGAAACTTTCAGTGTCTGCGGGTTTTTCTTTTACTTCCCAATTGAACAACCAGAAACATTATGAAAACCCACAATGGATTGATTTTTATATTAAAATAATACTTATTGAACACAAGGGGTCAAATTGATCACTAATTCATAAATATAAAAATAGCGCCAAATCTGTACCGCTGATTTTATAATTTCAAAAAGCAGTAAAACAGTCAGATAGTTCGTATTTTGAAAGACTACTGATTACACTTTCAAAATATAGACATCGATTACATTTTTTTTAACATGTTGTGCATGCAGTACATACTGACAAGACAAATAGTATTGTCTTATATTGTTATTGCATTGTTGTTTTTAGAAAATGACTGGGCTCACCAATCGGCAAACATATAGAATAGAATAGAAATTTATTAACTAATGACTACAAGTAATGTGTAGGTTTCGTCGGTGCAATGTGATAAACAAAAATATAACAAAAATATAGAATATAATATGTCAAAATGCAGAACATGTTATGTGTCTAAAGGCATGTATATATAAAAGATAATAATAAATAACAATAACACAAACAGGCAATTAACAAACAACAAATAACATACAATCTGGCACAGTTACATGGAGGAACGCTAAATGGGCAGGAATCCGCAATAGCCACCGTGCACCCCGCCCCACCTATGCACCCCCAATCACATCCTCAAACTCCTGGACACTATATATACAATGGCCAATCAGAAAATGCATGATTGTTTTTGAAATTGTTTAAACTAGGGCAATTTCTGAATTGAGCCGGTAGACGATTAAATAATCTACCAGCTCGGCCCACAAGTACGATTACTCAAACGACTACTGCAAAAGAGTTTCTTGCCCTGATACACAATGTTTTTTGGGCCGATAAATGTTAATTTTGAATTAAAAATAGAAAAGAAATTTTGACACTAGGGAGTTGACAGTACAAGTTGGCACACATGTTACATACCTTAGTATTTTGACGTTTCCGAGAGTAAATCTTTTTCTGTAATTTTCTTTCTAGTTTAATATCTATTTGTCAATAACAAGTGCAATGAAGACACTAGTTCATCTTAGCATGGTTGAGCAGTAGCTTAATGACAATTTATTACACGTCTGTCATGTGGAATCTAATGTGGCCAAGCTTTAGTGACATTTTTACCTAAACTACCGTTTTCCTGCCGCTTTGAAGTACTGCGAAATGAGTGTTTCTCAACGAAGATGCACAAAATTTATTTTCTATTAGATGATGCACCTGCATACAATTCTCTAGATACCAGAAATTATTTAAATCATAGATTCCTAAATAAATGAATTGGCACTTATGAATAGACCTCATGGGTTGAACAAATAGATTATATTTGTGGGTTGGTCGCATCATCTATATTTGCTATTCGAGTACCTAAATCTAATATGACAACTGAGGTGATTATTACTTATTATAAATCATGCATCGAATCACGGCAAGTTTAAAAGATTGTTTACTCTTCAAAAAAAGGCTCTGCGCGCTATTTTCAACCTGAGTGACAGGGAATCATGTAGGGAACATTTCAGGATAGGCAGAATACCATTAATTCTGCCGTTGGCTTGTTTGTATATATATATGAATGTGCTGTGTATACACACAGAACTGATTTTGCTGCAAATGGCCATTTCAATTCGGCATACGCAACGCGAGGTATCGGTAACCTTAGTATACCATCACACAACACGGCACAGTTGGAGCGGTCTCCCCATTATAATAATATAAAAATTTATAATAATGGACTTGAGGCTCGCGCACAGCACCCTAACTTTTAAAAAAAGGTTAAAAACGTACCTGATAGACAAGTGCTATTACAGCATAAATGAATTCTTTCTGAACTAATAATTTGTGTACTATTTTTATTATTATGTTTGATTTTTATTGTATTGAATGTATGTACATGACAAGGCACATATTTGCTTTTGCAAATCCGCATGCCAAATAAATTATTATTATTATTATTATTATTATTATACAAACATATATAATTGCAACACTGCTGAACAAGCAGCATGGTGCTTATTATGCAAGTTTAACTTTTAACCATGCTCGATCAGTTATGTCACGCTGACATTAGAAGATAGATACTTATAAGTGTTATAGTTATCAGTCTTCTAAGTATTGGTATATTATGATACTAGTGTATTATAGACCAGGCAGAGAAAGCTCATATTATTGCCGAGCATACAGTTCACTGTCGAGGCTGTAGAATGTGTGCGAATTGTTCTGTATGTTCGCTTGAATTTCTACCTCCTTGAAACTAAAGATGGTTAAAACTGCTCTTTTCTCGGAGCTGATCTTTCTGCTCCTGCTCCGCTGACAAACTAGTTCTTAAAAACAGCTTCTGCTCCGTTTAGTTGCTCCGAGGAGCAAATGTATAATACCACTTACAGGAGCAAGTGGAGCAAGTTGTCTTAAAGTTGGTCTATTCATCTATCTGCGCTTTTACTTTATGCCTCCCACGGTGGTCGTTAATCCGTTCCCATTTATTTATTATATTTTATAGGTATTTCATTTCGTCAACAGTTCATGTTTTTATAGACGGAATAAGCATGCACATTAAATTATTGAAAGAAATCTATTTGCAAATCAATTTAATGTTGTAATGGCTGTAACTAACGAGTGTACACAAATTTGTGTTTTAGAAAGTACATCATTCACACATGTATTGTTGCTGCTGAGACCAATAAATAAGCCCTAAAACTTTCAAAAAGCACCATTATTTTTCTCCTGCAACTCCCAGTGCTCTTCTAAAATAGCGTATGAAAAGTTCCACTAATGCTAGAAAGCTGATAGGTCAGACGACATGGTAGTAATAATGATATCCACCAACACCTTCGATAACCCTCGAGATTTACGTATTGTTATGATTGAAAGCAATAGACAAACTTTTAAACTTGTAACTTTTCTGTAATAATTAATCCAAAAAGGATATAGTTTCAACTTTAAAAAATATTGACAACACCTAAGTCGAGTTTGAGTAACTTT
This sequence comes from Protaetia brevitarsis, assembly GCA_004143645.1. NCBI lineage: Eukaryota > Metazoa > Arthropoda > Insecta > Coleoptera > Scarabaeidae > Protaetia > Protaetia brevitarsis. The sequence continues at coordinate 2,344,921 of RXPK01000218.1, forward strand.
ATTACGGTGTAGCGCAATATGTAAAAAGCAATCTTCGTTTCCGGCAAAGTTCAAATTACTCTCTATATATTACACTACACCAGCTTAGGTATGTCTATCAAAGTTGGTTCTAGGTTGGCGCAGTCCAGCGGAGCAGGAGCATATTAGACGACCATCAGAAACCAGTTCCTTCTGTTCCGAGCCCCGAACCAGGTTCGAAATATCAGGTTTGCGATTTTACAACCATCTCTACTGTAAACCTTCCGCAACCGTGCGGGATTTCCATCCATCATGTCTTTTTGTCACTTAGTTGACCCCCATTGTCAATTAATAAGGTGGTTAATGTTTTTCGTCGAATCTGACTAGTATATTCTGAGCAATTTGGTAGTTTTAGATAGAAAGCAACTTCTTTTGGAGTAGATAATATTTTGTGGACGCCATTGCAATTACAGTACGATGGCACTTTCTATTTTGATATTAAAAAAAAAAAACTTTTCATTGTCATATTCTTTGGACGTAACATTGCATACTACCTCTCTAATTGGACGTAAAACTTGCCAACAATAGTAAATAATCTCGGTTTCTTGATCTTAGCATTGGGAATGTTTACCATAATACGCGTATCCAAATCTTCTATATCATTTGCATTAATATGGAGTGTTCATCACAACGACATGCACTTGCCACACCGAACAACATTATAACCTGAAATTGCGTTTATGAATTAACTGTATATCTGTATTCAAATGTTTAGATAAATACCTACCTTCACAGCGAGATTTTTTTCAGTTGGAGCTTCTTGTAAGAATTTGTCTAATTGCGCTTTCGGCGAAAGTCTTTCCTTTTGACGTTTTAAAAATGCTTGTAATTTAGCATATATGGCGATTCTTACGTAGCTGATTATATTTAATTCTGCTTTAATTATCGAATATTGCTCCCATGACAACTTCCTTTCTCAGCTTTCAAGGTAAATTACATAAAAACTCCCCTAAATCATTTACCATTTGCGGATTCTCTTCTGATGGATTGTATCTCCACAGAATAGACGCTTTGCTAGCTCGAAACACTCGTTCAACATATGCAAATTTCTTATGAGAACCGTTTCAACTATCATTCGATCCTCCATATAGGTAGTACATGCTTTCAAGCCGCTTCGGGGTGCGTTATTCGCGAAGCGAATGGCATCGCGAAATCCGAGGTTGTTGCACTTTCCTGCCCGGTCCGCAACATTCAAAGTTCACGCCGAAGTTCACCGCCCCATAGAAAAGTTCGCACGGTTATGCAAATAGGACCCAGCCGGGTACCGGTCATCTTCTATTAAATTTTGGCGAGCGACCCCCTCCGATAGCGATAGCTCGCCTCTTAATCCGGCGTAGAATTTCTTTCGTTCGTTCGCTGAATAGGGGATGGACGCGAAGCGGCAGAAACTGGTGGTAGGGCTTTTCGCACATCTTCGGACAAAGAGACGCGCAATAATGTATGTACGCTCGGTTCGAGTTATCTCTTTCGAGATTCGGATGAAGAAATTCAGGTGTTTCGATTGTGTTGAATGGGTACCTGTTTTTTCTTTTTTTTTTGAGGGCTAACGGACAAATGGAGATCGCTTCATTGCTAATAATAGTGAGATTCGAATACGCAAAAATGTTCGGTAATTGATGAAAAATGATAAGGGAAATGATGACAAATGCAGGAGAAATTACATTAGGGTTTTCCTAATTTAATTTGGTTGGCACAATAAAACTTCAGTATTTCTTACTTGTAAACCATTTCGTCCTAAAAAAATCTATCAGAAATCAGTAACAAAAATAAGATTAATGGAATAATGTCGTGTTCAATAGTTAATTTTCGAGTTCTGATAGAGAAGAAGCCGATTAGTTTTCTCCGGAATTCTAAAGAAAAAAATAATTTGAGAGTATCTCATTAGTGTAACTTCACAGTGTCGAATTCTAGGAACTGCATATGAAATACATCAATGAACAGCAAACTAATGTGCTTCCGAATGAACCTGATGAATGAAATATTTACGATAAAGTGAATAGATTATATGTCCTTTCCATTCAATATTTTATGAAATTGTACTATTTAATAAAATATACAGGGTATTAGGTAAATATGCGGCAAAAATTCCAGGGGTTATTCCTTGGCCTATTCTAAGAATATTTTGTCCTATGATAATTTTTGAAAAACCCCTTTGTTTCGAAAATACAGGGCGAACAAAATTTGCGACGGTAACAACATTTTATTATCAAAAAGTACATGTCTTTACATGCTCAATCTACAATAAATGTTCGAAATGGCTTCCTCCAGCCTGGATGCAAGCATTCAATCTTCTCGTCATTGACTGTCGAACTCTTTCAAACACACCTGGGTTGTTTCTAATTGAGTTACACCCAGCAATTATCCGATTTCGCAAATCGTCCAAATTCTCCACTGGAGTGGCGTAAACTATTGACTTCAGAGATCCCCAGAAGAAATAATCTAGCATGTTACAACCTTGGACACATATAACAATTTTTCAGACTGCAATCTATGTTAGTGAGATGGGTATTAGAGGAATTTTAGATAAAAAGTATAGACACAAAACAATCAAATTTTTTAGTGACAATCAGGCGGGGTTGAAAGCACTGAAGGTGTATAAATTATTGAATAAAATTGATCTAGAACTGTAAGAAAAAACACTCTAAATGCATAGGCGAGGGCTAAAAATCTAACCCTAATCTGTGTGCCCAGGTACTCACTCATTCTTGTGCATGAGTAAGCAGACACCATTGCAAAAACACCAGACCTCCACCATTGGAAGTATTGTTCCGGTTTGGTGCATTCGAGAGGGTGTATCTTACCTAATCATGTCAGAAACAAGAAATTAGAAGACCTGAAAACGACTACATTCTCCAAGACACTGAGCTATCTTAAGGGCCTGAACTCCTTGTTGAACTTTATGAACTTTAAAATAACATCTGATCTACAATAGATCATAGTGGTCGCAGTGGACGGGGCGATTAATCGAATAATCCGATATATCGCATGCTATATGTCACTGACATTTGTATATTCTTCTAATAAATACACTGTATTATACAGTTTTCTCTATTCATATAATAAGCATTCATATGCCATTATGTCCACTGGCAAATATAAATTCTATGGTCAAAAGTCATTAGTAGATATGATTACAATGTAAAAGTGTGTTAATGTTACATATTCTAAAACCGATCTCTTATTGTTTCAGAAGAATGGGCTGACAATCTTGTAACAGTCATAAAGAAACGTACAAGAGTAACTAATGGAGGCACTAAAAGTGGAGAGTGCAAAAATGCTAACAAGGTTTTAAAATTAATTTAAGTAGATACCTATACCGTGATAAATAAAACTATAGAATGAGTTACTTTGAATGTTTACAACAAGACGATAATTATTTTGATACAACAGAAGAACTATGAACTCTCGTGATATTATTATCAAAATGTCTTAAATGAATAAACTGCAGACACAGTGGATTACTTCTTTCTGAAACCGTGTTGGCTGTCAATAATAATATTATTTTTATTTAGTTGACTTAAAAGTCTGGTAAGCATGGCATATTTTAGAAAAACTTGATGTGCTTGAAATTGGTCTATAGTTAGTCACATTTGTTTATTCTTACATACATTCTTTTTATAAATCGGACATACAGCTGAAGTTTTCAAAATTTCTGGGAAAATACCTTTTGAAAAGGAAAGATTAATAAGTTTAGTTATTGGTTTCACAAGAGAATCGCTAACAACTCGTAATAGATTACAAGGTATTTATCAGGTTCGAAACTTTTCTTATTTTTTAAATTCATGATTAGAGTTGGGCAAATTTTCCGGCGCGGCAGGTACGTATTCAGAACGTGCGCTCCAACTCATGTACTCCAATAAAGCAGATGAACCGTAGAGTTGCAAATCAGTAACAACAGCGCCTGTTTTTCCTATAAAATGTGAAAATTTTTATTTTATCTAAATATCATTAATCATAAAATGCGAATGCATCGGAAGCTGGCCCGTTTGTTCGATCTTATCCCCAAGGAAAATTTGCACAACTCTATTAATATGACTTATGTTTTATAAATACATACTAAATTACAATAATACGATTGATCTGCTTTATTTATATTACATTTTTTGAGGCTTGCGTCGCAATACGTATCTGCTCCGCCAAGCAATTGCCCAACTCTATTCATGATTACACTGTACATTTCTACTTCTGAAAAGGGCAAAGCACACATACTATTACTGCAACGATCAATAACGGGCAATATGACATCATTATTAAAAGGCATTTGTTTAATATTAGCAACAGTTTTTCTTGGTTCATTTACAAAAAAAGTATTATTTATTAGCCACAGCAACAGGTTCCCCAACAACAACACCATCCTCCTCAAGTAGAATGTTCTGATATAATTCGCTACTTTCCTTTTTTGAATTTTGCGAGATTATTGACTAAGCTTCCTTTAACGGATTATTAGAATTCAATATTTTGTTCGCAAAGTACGTATATTTTGTATTTCTTACAAGAGTAGCATTGATATGCTTCGAGGCCAAGTAATGATTTTTTTAATTCTGCATATCGGGATTGAAGAAAATAGAGATCTTTCAAGTTACTACTGGAAACTTTTACTTCATTAGAAATCCATCCTTTTGAAGTAGATTATTTTGAACTATTTTTCCGGAAAATATTTGTTGAAATGGAACAAAAAGGTGTTATAAAAAAATTCATACATTTGTCTTAACATTGAAAAGTGGATATTTTCTGAAAGCTTGTGAAACAAGAAACAAAGAACAATTAAACAAAAACCATAACTACAATCGACTGATTCCATCCGTAAGGGCACTTAATGAACACGTACAAATATCTCCACGACTCGCTCTGACAAAAAGACTCCTCGAAAGCTCGTATTAATCTTCGACAGTAAATCACCGACCCCGGCGAAACGAGTTTCAGGAGTTCCACTAGGTACTATAACGCGACTACTCTATAGCGCCGAGACTTCACATCCATTTCTCCGCTCCTAGAGGTCGTAAAAATTATCGCGAGCGTATGAATGCAAAGAAGGAGGAACCTACGTATACAAAGGGAAGAATGGGAAGCAACGCAAATATAGCGCGGCGGATTTTTTTTTGTTATTCGGACACTATTATCTGCTTAATGCCCGTTTCAGGTCCGAGCGATTAAATTCGGAACGTTGCAATGAGGAGTTGGTTCGGACGAAAGGGAGTTTCGTATTTCTCACTGTCCGCACTGGACATTAAATAGAAAGGGTCTGTCTCTTTTTATTGCAAATAAATCCGCGGCCAGAGCTGGTGATTGTAAGGTGAGGAGATAAAAAGTATCGCGACCCTTGCTTGCGTTGCGCGTAACTGTGCGTAACTTTGCAACGGTATTCTTATAGAACTATTTTGCTTTCTAATGGAATGTACTTGACATATTTCGTAAATGCTTTAAATACATTTTCTGCACGTTTTGCTTTAAATTATTTCTCTAATTGTTCCCATTAACATTTTAGTAAAATAATTTGTGGATGTTAGAAAAGCGCCGACTAAGGAAGATTTTTAAAATCGTTCTCATGCTATGTAATATGTAAGTAATTAATTAAATGGTTTGTCGGGAAGTTAACAATTCCTACCACGATAGAAAATCGTTGATCGTAAAGTGTAATTACACCAACAATTGCAATACAAACGGATACATTACTTATTTTTAAAACTTCAAGTTTTGAACCATGTATATAATTTTTAATTTCTTTTTCTCTTGGTTTTTAGGTCGTAAATATTTTAATAATAATAATAATAATAATAATAATAATAATAATAATAATAATAATAATAATAATAATAATAATAATAATATTTATTTTCCTTCATAAACATACATGAAAGTACACTTCTCACAGGAAAAATCGGGACACCAGCAATTCAGAATTTTAAAATTTCTTGATTGTAAATGCAACTTTCGGAGAACGTATTCACTTATCATAGCCATAAATCACTTAATTATGTATATTACTGCGATCAAAGGTAACGACTAGAAATTTAAACGGAAAAATAAATATATAGAGAGAAAAAGAAGGTTATGTTATGTATAGAATAAACAAATCCGAGTTTCGGTGGCGGCGTTTCCTTTAGAAATACCAATGAAAAGAAATACATAACAACAAAAAGAACTCTTAAATAGACGGCTTCATTTAGAAATATATATGTATTTAACTTGTTTGACGTTATGTAGAGATAATTCTTTTTTAAGAAAACATGTGGTGATGGGATTTTATTAATTAAAATTATGTTACTTGTTAGTGCTGCTTTGACATTAGTTACTTACTTGGATTTATGCTGGCGAGTATTAGTTTAGCAATAGATAATATGTCAGTCAGCCTTCTCAGTTTTGGGATAATGTGATTTTCACATATTTATTGACTACACTATTATTGATGTATTAATTGCTATTGTTGTTTAATATTCTTAAAATATTGTATTACTATAAAGTTTTCTTCTATCTATGTATAAAAAATTACGAAAACCAGGTTTAAGATTATTTCTAAAATTCTTAAGTAAAGCAATTAAATTCGCAATGAAATTATTTATTTTATGAACCCTGCGTTTATTGTATTTTCAGGAAATATATCTTAACTATCGCCTGTATAATCTGACGTCGTTGATCTATTTTCTTGAAATATGGCCAACACTGGGTCTCTTTACAAACTGTCCTTATGTAGCACAGGTTTATTAACAATTATTTAAATATTATTGGATTTATAATACATAACAAAGATTGTAAGAAAGCATATTGTTCGTCAATCTCAGTTAGTGCTAAAATATTTATTGTTGAATTTGATACATTTAATACTTTTTCGTTGCTACTGCCTGAACCTGTGTTACAGACCAAAAGTGTTAGCTATATTTCAATAAAATAGAACGATATTGGATTACACAGGCGATAGTTAAGATATATTTCTTGAAAAAACAATAAACGGAGGGTTAATAAAATAAATAATTTCTTTGCGAAATTATTAATTTTAAACTGTTTTTGGTAATTTTTTAATACATAGAAAGATATTTTGTAGTAATACAATATTTAAGAATACTAAACAACAACAATAATGAATACATCAATAATAGTGTAATTAATCAATGTGAAAATCACATTGTTCAAAAACTCAGGAGACTCAGTGACATATTGTCCATTGCTAAAGTATTACTTGCGGGCATAAATCAAACTAAGTAACTAATATCATAGTAATAGGTAATATAATTTTAAAACCCCATCGCCATATGTTTTCTTAAAAAAAGAATTATCTCCACATAACATCAAGCAAACAAGTTAAATACATATACGTGTATTTCTAAATGGTGCCGTCTACTCAAGAGGCCTTTTAGTTGTTATGTATTTTTTTTTGCATTAATATTTCCGTATTCGGTATTTCTAGGAAAACCGCCACCGAAATTCCGATGTGTTTATTTAATGTATCAACCTTTTTCTCTATATATATTTATATTTCTGTTTAAATTTTTAGTCTTTACCTTTGATCGCAATAATACACACAAAAAAAGTGATTTATGGCTTTGATAAGTGCATATATCCTCTGAAAGCTGCATTTACACCCAAGAAATTTTAAAATTCACGATTGCTGGTGTCCCGATTTTTCCTGTGAGAAGTGTACATATAAAGAAACGTCACAGAAAAAATTATATATAATATTCTTCAGAATTTAAACTAAAATAATCATTTACATTATATAAAATCATATTTTGAAGACCATGCTTAATTTTATTTTTAAAATTTCTAAAGTTTAATGCCTTAACTACTTCAGGTAATGTATTATACACTTTTAGTCCTATGTTGACAAAGCTCTTGTGTGACATATTTAAACGATGTTGTGGTGGTATGATATTGTCTTTGTTTCTTGTGTTGTAATTATGTAAATTAGAGAATCTATCATAACTATTTAGATTTTGAAATATATACAGAACACTCTCCAATATAAACATATAGCAGGCAGTATCAGCACATTAAATTTTTGAAATAAAGGTACGCAGGTATCTCTAGAACTTGCACCCATTATATTAGGCAATATTCGTTTTTGAGAAGTGAATACTCTTTCTGCGGCTGGCAAATTGCCCCATATAATAACGCCGTACTTTAATCTGCTATGAACCTCGGCAAAGTATATTTGTCTCATAGTTGATAAATCAAGAATTTTCCTTAAGCAGCGAAATTGATATGCGAGACTATTAAGCTTCTTTATTAGTACTTCGCATTGAGATTCGAATTGTAAACGTGGATCAAAAACAAGTTCTAGAAATTTTACTTTATCTGGATGATCTAATGGATTGTTATTAATGTGTAAATCTGTATTATTACTAATAGATGCTGCTAAGTGAAATAGTAAATAACTAGTTTTTTCTCTATTTAAATAAAGACCATTACAGCAAAACCATTCATAGATTTTACAGAGTAAAAGATTTGCCTGCCCTTTCGATTGTGTGATATCCTCACCGTCAACAATGGCCGTCGTATCATCCGCATACATTAATATAAAGAATTTTGCAAGAAAAGCAATAAATCATTAACATTAATGAAAATTAAGTAGACCAGTTCGAATCTGAGGTATACCTAGCGTTACTGTTAAGGAATGTGACCTCCTCCTACATTTCACCCCCTTAATATTGAAAACAGAATTAAAAAAAAACCTAAAAACTAAGAGAAAAAGAAATTAAAAATTACTTATTTTCAACTAACCTCTAGAATTAATGATGCTGGAAATCTACGATATCCTATAGAAAAGATCATTTTCTTTTTTTTTTAGACAGTTTTATATAAAATAATTATCTGGATATATCTAGAATATTTAGATTTTTAATTTTAATAGATTTCATATCACCAATTTTGTAGACTTCATCATCTCAAACTTAGGGGACATTATTACAAAAAGTGGAGAAATTCAAGGTCTACATCTACAGAGACATCCAAAATGATTGTCATTGTCGCTTTAATAATTTAGTGACATATATTACGGTTGTGCCGCATTTATGAAATTGTGTTTCAAACAAATTTGGACAAAAAAAACAACGAAATTTGAAATATGTATTACAAATGTCAAAGTGTACACGGAAAAAAATTGTTGTCAAAAAACCAACAAAAAACATGAATAAAGAAAACCTAAAAACCAAGAGAAAAAGAAATTAAAAATTACTTATTTTCAACTAACCTCTAGAATTAATGATGCTGGAAATCTACGATATCCTATAGAAAAGATCATTTTCTTTTTTTTTTATACAGTTTTATATAAAATAATCATCTGGATATATCTAGAATATTTAGATTTTGAATTTTAATAGATTTCATATCACCAATTTTGTAGACTTCATCATCTCAAACTTAGGGGACATTATTACAAAAAGTGGAGAAATTCAAGGTCTACATCTACAGAGACATCCAAAATGATTGTCATTGTCGCTTTAATAATTTAGTGACATATATTACGGTTGTGCCGCATTTATGAAATTGTGTTTCAAACAAATTTGGACAAAAAAAACAACGAAATTTGAAATATGTATTACAAATGTCAAAGTGTACATGGAAAAAAATTGTTGTCAAAAAACCAACAAAAAACATGAATAAAGAAAACCTAAAAACCAAGAGAAAAAGAAATTAAAAATTACTTATTTTCAACTAACCTCTAGAATTAATGATGCTGGAAATCTACGATATCCTATAGAAAAGATCATTTTCTTTTTTTTTTTATACAGTTTTATATAAAATAATCATCTGGATATATCTAGAATATTTAGATTTTGAATTTTAATAGATTTCATATCACCAATTTTGTAGACTTCATCATCTCAAACTTAGGGGATATTATTACAAAAAGTGGAGAAATTCAAGGTCTACATCTACAGAGACATCCAAAATGATTGTCATTGTCGCTTTAATAATTTAGTGACATATATTACGGTTGTGCCGCATTTATGAAATTGTGTTTCAAACAAATTTGGACAAAAAAACAACGAAATTTGAAATATGTATTACAAATGTCAAAGTGTACATGGAAAAAATTGTTGTCAAAAAACCAACAATTGTAGTAACAGTTGCAGTAACAGTTAACTACAATTTGTCGTGGGAATACGACTGGCTATAACTTATCTAAATTTTTGTCACACGGTTGTAGTTAACGAATTGTATTTCTATTAAATACAATATTGTTGTAAAAATTACTGAAAAATCTATTCCAAGCGTTGACACAATGGTGTGTACATTTTAGTTACAGATATTGTACGAAAAATCACCTTATTAGAAAGTAAAATTTAATATAAATTTTCTTACTATTTACTACACTTTTGTGAGAAACCTAACAACAGTATTGTTTCAGATAACACTACAATTTTGTAGTAAAGAGTACTAGGTGTTGTATCAATAATAACGCATTAAAATGCAAAATTTTATTCATATACGAATAAATAATATAATATTAAAATATAACACTGTGATACACATAGGACATGTAAATATGTTTTTTATATATTTTGCGAAAAAAAAACCAAAAAACTTCAACAACACACCATTTAGCAATGAACAAATCAGCAATAACTCGTGGTATGATGTGCAGGCGCATATGACATGATTCTGATTTGGTGACGTAAACTGTGTTTACTTATAGGGTTCAGCAGATACCTGTACAATTGAACAGTATTCCTTGAACTTGGCCTCGATTAGTTTTCGAATACTCAATACATTCATTTACTTCGTTATTTACAACAAGAATGAGTTAAAATTAGATAATGTGTTCTCTAACACATTTGGAATAGGAAATAGCGTAGAAATTATACTCTGAGTTATTCTTAAGAAGTATTGTTAGTAAAATTTGAACCATCACTCACTATAAGTTACACACCCAGCAAGATACAGCCAGTAGTAGAAATATTTACTTATTCTTGGATTAAATTAAATTTATATCGTTTTCAGTTAAGACAAATATGTTTACATATATTGCCGATATATGTGCCTACTTATGCCATGCTATAATATTAAACTTTCAATGTGTCTTACCTTTAAACACATCCAGTAGTTTTTGCAGGTTTTCCAGGTTCCACTTTGATTACAACAAACTCCTCCATCGCTCCGAAGTTAGGTATATCTAATAGATGCATAAACCACGTCAACAGCTCAAAATGCTCAAATGGCAATGTAAACTATGATATAAACTATCCGTTAAAATTTGATGGCGCTGTACTCGAATAACGCCCTTTGACAACTGCAGTATCTCATTGTTAGCTTTTTCCATTCTAATTCGCCATTGGTGTATTTGAATTAGACCACTTATTTAGAAACAAAAATATCGAAAATATAGGAAGTTTTGTATCAAAAATTACCACAATCTTGTCGTGTACGTCTCGACACAAACATTGTTGGAAAAAATGTCACAGTTGTGTGAAATTATACAACAAAAGTTTAACCACAATTTTAAAGTATTATTTGCGAAAACAACATGTAATAATTAACAAAAATCTGTGATAAGGTTACATAATTATGCTAATTACTGCCACAATATTTTCTCTACAATATTGTTGTATATTTTTCCAAGAGATTTTTTTCCGTGTATGACAAAATAACATAAAAAATATTACATACACGAATGATAACAAAGCGGTTACTTACCACATTCACTAATAAAATTGGTAGTAGATATTGATATCTGACATCTCTTCCGGAAAGCAGTATTTTTTCCGAGAATCATTCTGGACCTCTCTATATTTGAATTGTGTGGGGTATGTAGCAGATGTGAGTTACTAAATTACAGCCACCTACTTGAAATCAATCCATCTAATTTTGCGTGTCCATCTAAAACGAAAAAAAAACGTTGGTTTTAAAAATAACAATTGTCGGCGAAGCATTATTGTATTTATCAAACTCAGTTAGTGTCACTCATCTGGTAACTTCCGATTTTGATAAAATATTGCAGGCATGTAGAGCAGTGAAAAATAATCGATCGTTTTTTTTTTAGTTGCTCTAGCCACCCGCAAAGTATTTAGAGTATATCTACAGTTCTAGATCAGTTTAGAGTTGCATTCATGCGCCTTTAGTGCAGCACCGTCTGGCTGTTCTTGAATTTTTTTATTGATTTGTGTGTGTAGTTTTTATTCAAAATTGCTCTAGCACATATCTCAATGGCATTTCAGCCTGAAAGATTATTGGATGTTGTCCAAGGTTGTAATATCTTCTGATTCTTGGGTGGCGACAAAATATTCCTGCAGGTGTTTGCCTGCGTTAGTATTTTTTTCGTTGCATCTCTATTACTTTTTATTTGAAAAGGAGGTAATGAATGATCGAGGCATACGATCATTGGTCAAGTACACATTATGTTCGAATGCAGTTCCAGCTTGCGTAGGCGAAATCTTGAAATGTCAGTCTGACCTCTCTTTCCACAACAATGCTGAAAGGTGGTAGGTCCAGATTTTCATCTTTAAATAGTACTTCTTCACAGTTTTAAGGTTTTTTTTTTTTTTTGGCCTGCGGATCAAAGCCCATACGCTACCGGTTGCAAATAAAGAAACAAAAGTAATGAGACATCATGCGTGCTATATGTATTTACTTGTATTATGATGGTCCGAATGGGGCACTTTTAGGATAAAACAGGGACACCCACTTCACAGTCTGGGGCCTATCAGACTGACTAACGAAAGTACACAACACAGAGTTCGGCCAACGGAAAGAAGGATTTACAAACAAAGCATTAATTTAGGAAGGGATGTCCCATTCGGGCAAATTAAATTAGTATTTTCGCTCTTTTAATAAGGTCTATTATTTTGTCATCGATTTTTTGGTTATTCAAGTACAGTAATGATATTATACTAGTAGGTAATGGCACTCCTAAAGAGATAAGTAGATTGTATAGCTGTTGTTGTAAATATGTGTGGTTCTTGCACGATAATATAAGATGATTTAAATTTGCCTCATCATGACCACAAGGGCAAGAAGGAGAATTGATTATATTTAGTTTATGCAGATGGGATGGGAATCTGCCGTGTCCAAATTTTAATCTACTTATGGTGGTACGATAAGATCTAGACAGAGTACTATTAAGATACCATGAGTTGGTATTTGTTGATTTGTGGATAAAGGCATATTGTGTCATATGAGATGCACACAGCTCTCTCCAGTATTCGTTCCAGTCATCCATCAATATACTTCTTTTGGTTTTTTGAATTAAATCCATTCGAGTAAAAACAGGCTCATATGGTTGCCCATCCACACAGCTCTCCCTTGCTAGTTTCTTTGCGAACTTAACCTTTTTCTCTCTATATATTTATTTTTCTGTTTAAATTTCTAGTCGTTACCTTTGATCGCAGTAATATACATAATTAAGTGATTTATGGCTGTGATAAGTGAATACGTCCTCGGAAAGTTGCATTTACAATCAAGAAATTTTAAAATTCTGAATTGCTGGTGTCCCGATTTTTCCTGTGAGAAGTGTACACAATCAGAAAAGAAAACAGTTTGCATAATTTATAAAAAAAAAAGGAAATTCAATATTGAAACAGTGACGAATATTCAAGATGACCCGCTATTAGCATTAGAACATTATTAGAACATGCTTAGTAGCAACCGTTACTTACAGATAGCCATTTTATCTGTTTTCTAGTGTCCCCAACAAACTTACAATACCAGACAAGCGTCAAGGTTAAATTTGCAGTAAACTACTTTAACAGATGTTCAAGTACTGCGCGTAATTTTCGAACTATAACCTTGATAGATTAGCGTGCAATTATGGAATAATATGACCTCATCCCGTACGTGCCATAATTAAAAAAAAAATTGCGTTGCACATATCTACAAAGAATAAAATTATTACAAGTAGAACTTTTATGAGCCTGCTAATCGTAATTGGTATTGGACTGATACTCCTTTTAAAAAAAAATATTTGTGCTTGGGTAAATAGCTCTTTAAAATTAGATCACTAGTTAAGCGTGTTAATAAAATCGCTGATATCATGTGTAAACTTCCTTAATCTCAAGTGACAATGTGACCTTGAATTTTTTTATATGGCTTGGAGAACTACTGCGTATTAATAAATGTCGTCTGGATTAAATTAAATTCTAATTTTAGACGGACATCAGATATCTATGCTTGCACGTTTTAGAATAGCCAATTATTATACCTAACTCGTTGGTCAAAGTTCGAAATTATAATTTAAACTATTTATTCGAACATTCCAACAATAAATAAATAAATTCCAATTTATATATATGTAAGTACAGTTTTAACATTGCACATGAAGGAAATAGTATATTTCAAACCAAGGGAGGAAAGTGCTCAATTGCAGGTCGCGGGCAAACATTAAAAACCGAGCCGGAGGCAGCACTTTCCTCTTGCGGTTTGAGTACGATTTTCTCCCAGCCAGTCCAATTTTAACTAATGAAATATCTCAAAATAATAAAGACATACCTGTGAGTGACATGATCGATAGTAGGCTTAATGTGTCAAATATTTTTTGAAAACTGTCTAGTCAGCGTTATTTTTCAAAAAGTATTCAATTATAGTAAATAAAACTAATTTAATTGAAATTTAATATCATAAATATTTATTATAAACATTTCTATACAATATGTCGAATGATATCACAGACAATGATAATCTGTCGTGCACACCACCTAGAATTCGTAAAGCAGCACTTGCCACTGTTCGGAATTTATTATACAGGGTGTAACAGCGGTAACGCCGTGGTCTCTAGTGGTCAAATGGTAACAATTTTTGAAACATTGTATATTAGGATATATGTAGGTGGATTAGATCTATACATTTTAAAAATAATATGCAATACACAGGGTGTTCCAAAATTTAACAGCGCATCAAAGTTATGTTTTTCTTAATGGAACGCCCTGTATTTTATGACATTTTTGAAATGTACACTAAAACCTAGAACATTTTATTTACGGTTCCCTATACCTAATTTTTATAGTTTATGAGATATTTCAATTTGTTTAAAAATGCAATGTTGCAAAGAAAGCTTAGTATCTCGCAAAAAATGGTACAGATATCTGAATCGCAATATGAGCCATGCGACAGCACTTCTACAAATTCATCGACATCTGTTCCTGCTGATATATCGCAAGTTTTTAATAGAACAAATATATCGGAATTCAATTTACCGATTCAAATTTGAAAGAAGGGTTGGCTATATAACATGTAATAAACTGCTCTTTCAATGTTAACATAAATTGGTTATCTAATCTCTTGTATTTAACTTTGTTGCAAGCGCAAGATTGTGTATCCGTTTTATTTATACTGTGTTTATGACGTTTGTACGTGAAGTTCAACACCTGTAAACCCGAATTAGAAAATGATTATTAACATTTATGGATTCCTTTTTTAAATATACTTACTCCTAAAACGACAGTTACCTAATAGTTTAGCAATTATCTCATAAATTGATTCAGACTGGGTCGAATGTACTAATGTCATCTATCAATAATGTCACATATTATAAGATGTACAGTTTCATCATGTTAATGTCAGTCACTTTCCGCCCTAGGGAGGAAAAGTATAACTTTCTTCCCTCAAATGAGGGAGGAAAGTGGACACTTTCCTCCTTACTGGGAAAAAAATATGTTTATAGTTAAACACTGAAATCTTTGTATCACTTTACGAAAGAATTTCGCGAACTGCAGATCGCAGATTTTAAAAAAACCTTGTCAGCTTGTAGACGCCATCTCTGTTGCTGCGGAACTTTAGGGGGTGTCAAATGACTTTAGGATTCTGCTCCAACGTCAAAGCCGGATAAGCTAGTGAAATCGGCCCCTGAATAGATTCGGTTAATATTTTTTTTTTGAAGCAGTTTTATACAGTGACCGACATATGGGAATTTTTTTATGATTAAAATATTTCTAGGAATCTCAGAATTTATTTTGACATACGTCACGTGACCACTAGTATGGCGGTGAATTTAAAAAATATGCCATGGATTTCCAAAAAGCGAGGCTAGATGACGTGATATCAAAAAAAGTTATTTGAAGAAAAATTTGCTTGGAATTCAATTCTGAAGCTGTGTGCAATTTTTGGTGAAGATTTCCATTTTTTTTGTTTTTAGCACCTCAATAGCAGTAATATTTCTAAATAAACAGTAGGTAAAATAAAAGTAGTAGTAATTGCTCATTTACCAGAAAATTAAAATAGTTTACTACATTATTTTGTTGTTTTTAATTTCAAAGCCTACCTTATTTATAAGAAACAGAACGATATATGTGCCTAACAATCATTGTTCATTACCATTAGTTATTGTTTAAATGTTTGAATTAACTAAAAGTACCTCATTATTAATCATTTACTTTTATTGAGTTTCATAAACATTAAACTATTTTTATTTTACCCACTATATATTATTTCTTGTTCTCTAATTTCAAAACCTACTTTAATACCTTCAGTGCGCGCATGTAATGTTATGAGTTATTAGTTTTTGACTTACGGTTTCCACTTTAAAACAGAAAACAAAAAAGTGTTATAATTTTCAATAAAAGTAATGTTTATTAAGTGGTTTAAAATAAAAATGTTTGTAAAATTTTATTTATTACTTCTAGATATAGTCTCATGCAACTTGCAACAATAACTGTCATACCGAAAACGTACTTTTCAGTTTTCACTGTGTTAATTATGCAAAAATTGTTTGAGTATCAACCAGATTTGGAAATATTACTGTAATTGAGCTGCTAAAAACGAAAAAAATTAAATATGTAATTCAATTAATCGAGATTTGGAAAAATTGTGATTTTTAAATTTGTTAAAATATCTTTACAAAAATGCATGCAGCCTCAGAATTGAATACTAAACAACTTTTTCAAATAACTTTTTTGGATATCATGTCATCTAACCTCACTTTTTGGAGATTCACAGAATATTTTTTAAATTTACCGCCATACTTGAAGTCATGTGACATGTGTCAAGATAGATTTCGGGGTTCCTAGACATGCACAAAAAAAGTTTAAGGTAGTATATTTTAATTATAAAAAAATCTCATATGTTGCAATATTTATGCCGGTCACTGTATATAATATTGCGTCCCACAAAATCTAAACTTTTTGTTTATTTAGTTATTGTAACATCCTGTATTAAATGCTATACTATCAGCGAAAAGGTGTATATAAGCGCTGCATTTCGCTGTTGAAACTTTTTCTATATCCCATCATTTAAAAGTTATTTTGAGTAAACGAAATTTACGCCGAATTTCAAAGTCGAATTACACCCTCTAAAGTTAAAATTCCGTAGCAACAAAGAGTGTATTTGAGTAATACTCCATGTTTATAGTTTCATTAGAATCGACGATTTATCTATCTTTAAAAGTTATTTTCACGGAAAAAATAAGTATGTACTGCTTATTACAATTTTGCAAATAACTTTTTGTAGTTACCCTTATTACATTTACAATCTTCTTATTCGCACTGCTGTAACAAAAAAACTGTCAAATTTGTAATGCTAATAATGCAACTATATTATAGACACAATTTTAGTAAAATAAAGGCAAAGCTGCTAATAAATTACTTACAAAATGTTGTTACTGTTCCATTGACAAATTCTAAAAATTTGTCTTAAAACTTGTAATAATGACATACGCAACTATGTGGTAAATCACTACAACATTATCCGGGGGTAAAAAGGCTGAATGACATCACATTTCTCTCCCTTTCTATTGGTGCATTTTTTGTGACCAAATATTAACTATGCATCTCCACATGCACATTGTTTATCATTTCCGTGTTTGCTGTTTACTGTTCTGGCACGTTGTTGTTTGGTAGCGGAGGTAAGAAGACATTTTGCACACGTTTTATCAAGATAAATGAGTTTGTGAAAGAAAGTTTGATGAATTGGGAATTATAAACGCTCATTACGATAAAATGATTACGAAGCTCAGGATTCCCTTATTATAAGAATTTTACTTTTGAAAGGCTAATTCAATTTAAAAATATTTTTATTTGGAATTGCCTATTTCATTTCATTGATAATAATTATTGTTTTTGTGAAAATGTAATAATGTAATATAAATAAATGTAAATGTAAAAGTATTTAAAATGCTGTAATGTAATGGCGCTGGTATATGTTTTATTTATTATGTAACGAAAACAAAGAAATTTTCAATAAATATAAATGTGCTCCCGACTGTTGTTTTATTTGCTTCGATTTGGTGAATAAGTTTGATAATAGGAAAAATACTGATTAAAATATATTTTTTTTAATGTTAACTTCGATTAAATATTGCTTAAATGCACGTGTATCACCATTTCAAATTTTTGAAGCTATTCTACCAGCGTGGATTTCGATGAAACCATAGCTAGAGTCGTAGGTAGGTATAATGTAAAATAACTCAATTTTACTTCAGTAGCACACAAACTTTAATGTATAATATACATGATGTATATACCTATGTATATTATATATTAATCTCAATCG
Organism: Protaetia brevitarsis; assembly: GCA_004143645.1. Lineage (NCBI taxonomy): Eukaryota > Metazoa > Arthropoda > Insecta > Coleoptera > Scarabaeidae > Protaetia > Protaetia brevitarsis. The sequence continues at coordinate 2,363,350 of RXPK01000218.1, forward strand.
TGTAGATTAATTAAATATAAAACATTTTATAAAAACAAACTACTACATTTTACGTTTACGGTATTTACAAAATTGTTTAGGATTCTGTTACACTTAACAATGACGTCCATTACAGCACAGTATAAACAGTTACTATATTTAGTGAAGCTAATAGTTACATTGCTGTAAGAAAATATAATAATGGTTGTTTAGCTTTTTCCTAAAATACTGTGAAAGCTTGACTTATACATATGTTTAGATAAGTGTTACAAATTGTAATATATGTTAATACAGGACTTATCTACAAATGTTTAGAAAAATATACTACAAGTTGCAATAATCTGGTATTTTATTACAAGTTGTAGTAAAATTTTATGATTTTATAGTAAAATTTGTCGCAATTTTTTTTCCGTGTTGAAGAAACGAAATTTACGCTAAATTTCAAAGTCAAATTGCACCCTCTAAAGTGAAAATTCCGCAGCAACAAAGAGTGTATTTGAGTAATACTCCATGAGGCTTGACAAACTGATGTAGTTTCATTAGAATCTACAATTTATAGTTCGCGAGGTTTCCTTGTAAGTGGAAGATTGCAATTAAAAATAAACTCCGCTAAAAAGTCATTTAAGTCGTTTCTCCGTCAAACAAGACCAGCGTTCAAGATTTCAACCAAGTTTGCAAAACGCCAAGTTTTCTGTTGTCAACGCAACATTATCTAAAACGTAATATCATTTATTTTTAGTAGATAAATTTTCAATAAATGTTCCACAAAACGTACAACCAAATTGATGGAAGAAAGCTTTAATTCTTTCAACTGTAGATGCATCAATACCAGTAAGTTATACATATAGTATAATTATCAACATAAATCACAATAGCGACCCACGCGCGCTTTTTTTTACCAGAGACGTACAGCCATGCCTTAACCAACATAACAACTATGACTTATGCAAGAAGACAACCTTGAATATATACGACCTTCGAGTCTCGTACGAATGATTCCGCCTCCTCCCTACGGTTTTGGCGCCAAAATCTCGGCGACAGCGAACGCGTATCGGATGGTAGGACTGCGACAGGTGCAAGTGGAAGCCGTGCGCCAGATAAGACCGTATTATCTGTAAAAAGGGTCCCCAGAGATCTACCTATGACGGGGAATGGTTGTAGACGGATACGGTAATGGTACAAGAAATACGTTGGAATACGAAAATCGTAATTAAACAGCGACAAATTTGAAGAAACAACAGTCTTAACGCAACATAGGCTTTGTCACAAGATTGAAATGGTGAAAAAAGTACCAAGTTCATTTCTGAAATAAAACTTTTCTTTACATATCTTTCTACTAAAAAAAAACAAAAGCAAAATTTTTGAGGAGCAGACAAAAAATTACTTGTTTATATTGCAGAAATTAAACTTCTCCCTAAAATACGTTGTTTTCTTGCATTTTACTTCGACTTTACATTGAGAAAAAAAGTTTTAATGAAGGTTTTTTATTGGGCAATTTGTATTAAGACCAAATAAAATTAATATTAATTAAAATATTAAAATTCAAATTGATATGAAATTGTGTGAAATTTTTCTCATATATTTATTAAGTAACATTCTCACAAACATTTCTGGTCAGAAATCAAATCAATTTAAAGACGAAATATTACTGTTTTAAAAGAATACACTGCATTTAGAAAGGTTTGATTTTGAGTTTGATAAAAGAAAATTACAATCCTCTTTTTATATTGTATACAGTGTATTCCATGTAAGTCGTTCATTAAAAGCTTATGACGTTCTATTATTTACTTATATTTGAGATTTTGGCACCATTATCTGTTCGATTGGGAACTATAAATGTGATATACTTTAACCAAAATATCACTTCCGGTTAACCGGAAATGGACGTCAATTTCGTTATTTTAAATAGAATGATATAATTTTTTATTCATTTTTAGATTCTACGACCATAATAATAATAATAATATATAGTCTTTATTGGAAGCCCTTACATACTATGTACAGGGTGGGCCAAATTCGACACTTTTAATAGGAAACTTATATCTCTAAAGGAATTAGAAAAAATCTGATCTATGCTTCTTGAGCTCGATTTTAAAAAGAAATCGATTGGTGAAGTCCGTATTTTTATATCTTCCGTAATGTAAGAGATACAGAACGTTTTCGTAAAATATGCAATTTTTAAAAATCCTTTTTTTTAACTTTTTAATTTGTGAAAATGCTTGATTTATATAAGAACTTTATTAGGGCACTTTTTCACGTAGAATTTCAATGCTCTAATTTGTTTTTTTTAATTCGTTTTTTTTTTTTGAGATATTATCAAGACTTGTGTTCTTTTATATGGAACACCCTATATATTTTTACACTATTCAAAAGCACATAAAATTGCCTTTAATATGATATAACACACTTGATATTTTATTTAAAGGATTTTCAAGATATTTGATTTTTTGTTTGCAATTTAACAGTATTTCAAGATGGCTCTGGCTGTAACTAAGCAATGCGCGTATTTGTTTTTTTATTCCTTTATTTTTTTTTTGGCCGTGGATGCTCGTAAATAAGCAAATAAAAGGTTTCTACAAAGCAGAAAAAAAGTGGTTTTAATATTAAATGTTAAAAAAAGTCCAACAAACTAAGGAAACCATTAATAGTATCTATTATTTGATACTATAGTTGTAAGGAATTAATGGTGGGATTCTGTGCGTATTTGTAGCACTTGTAAGGTTATTTATAAGTCTGTAAGCATCCTTAATACATGTTTACAGTCTTGCAGATAATCTTTTAGACGCTACAGATATCCATAGAATTCCACCCTAAGGTGGTCTATTTTGTAGTGTATTCAACTTTTTTTTAATTTATCATGGCTAAAATTAAAATCAGCTGGTTTCTAAAATTCTTATAGACATATTTGAACGAAATATTTACAGAATATACCCCTCTATACAAAAAAATACGTAAGCATTATGAATTATAGTAAGTGTTCGAATTGTCCGCCATTCTGTTGTAAACATAATCGACACCGTTTCGATCGAGTTCACCAACTTGCAAAACTGCAGCCTCTAATTCCTATCTTGAATTGGGAAAATGCTTAAACGCAAGATTTTTAATTTTTCCCCCAAGGAAAAAATCCAATGGGGTTAGATCTGGTGACCTTGCCGGCCAATGTATCGGTCCCTAATTTCCAATCCAATTGTTACCGAATTGTTGGTTTAAAAACTCATTAATCCGAGCAGCATTGTGAGGGGGTGCTCCGTCATGCTGGAAGTAAACGAATTCCAATTGGTTTAAAGGTATTTCGTCTATGAGAGGTTCAATGAATTGTTGTAAAATATGGAAATAGCTTTCGGAGTTAAGAATTCCGTTATATATGTAGGGTCCAATTATCCTGGCACGGAAAAATTCTACCCACACATTGAAACTATATCGTCCTTGGTTTCTCATTTCAATTTACGCGACCAAGTATAAGAATTATATCTGTTAAAAATTCCCGCACTGCTTACGTTACATTCATTCGTTCATACACAGTTTAGAGCAAAATTATGATTTTCTTCACATTTTCCCAAAAACCATTGACAAAATGCCATACGACGCTCCAAATCCGCGGCAAAAAGGTAATGCACTTTCCTTGTCCGATAGGGTTTCGTTCTATACTTTTTTAAAATGCGCCTTGCCGATGTTCTTGCTAAACCTGTTGTTTGTGCCATCTCGCGAGTGGAATGTGTTGGGTTATTTACAGTTTCCCCCAAAACGGCAATTTCCTCTAATTCTTTGTGTATATTTTGAGCCACATAATTTTTAGGTCTCGGTTTTTGAAAGGATCCAAAATTTATTAAATTTTTCTTTAAGCTAGTGAACATGTTCTCTGAATGGTTGTTGTCTTTCAGGGTATCGTTCATAGTAAATATTAGATGCAGCTTCCGCATTTTCACCTGCTTCTATAAAACACTTTAACATGTCGTATTTTTCATAGTTTTCATACATTTTTGAAATCTTGAATAAAAAAAACCACCAGTAACATTCATTCAAACTGACATTTCAAAATATTTTGACAATATAAAACAAATACAAATGAAATACTGTTAAATTGCAAACAAAAAATCAAATAGGTATCTTGAAAATCCTTTAAATAAAATATCAAGTGTGTTATATCATATTAAAGGCAATTTTATCTGCTTTTGAATAGTGTAAAAATATATAGGATGTTCCATATAAAAAAACACAAGTCTTGATAATATCTCAAAAAAAAAAAACGAATTAAAAAAAAACAAATTAGAGCATTGAATTCTACGTCAAAAAGTGTCTAATAACGTTCTTATATAAATCAAGCATTTTCACAAGTTAAAAAGTTACAAGGGCTTTTGAAAATTGCATATTTTACGAAAACGCTCTGTATCTCTTATATTACGGGAGATATAAAAATACGGACTTCACCAATCGATTTCTTTTTAAAATCGAGCTCAAGAAGCATAGATCAGATTTTTTCTAATTCCTTCAGAAATATAAGTTTCCTATTAAAAGTATCGAATTTGGCCCAGCCTGTACATAATCATACAACAAAACATAAATTCGATGTAGGAGGTACTTAATAGTAATTAGAAAAACACAGTTGAAAAAATATACACGCACCTCCACATAGAAATATCCAGAAGACAAAAAAAAAGGAAGCCACTATTAGTATTTTAAAGGACGTACCCAATCACAAGGTGAGGTTCAGAAAAGAATTCTGTTTTTCAACCCGACCTGCATTTTAATTAAATTATATACATTATTGTAACTGCCTAATGTAACTCTAAACCTATTTCCAATAGCATAATATTCTAACCTTGCGTCTCTCTTTTCGTATGTACGGCATCTTACTAAATACTTTGTGAAACCCTGACCTGCTCCCCCCTCAAGAAAATCTTCAATTTACTCTTAAATATAGCATCTGGCAGTAGCCTCATAGTATTGGGTTCCTTTTTGTATTTACTATATATGGAGAAGGCAAATGAGCGCTGAAATAGTGCAGTCCTAGGAGAGAGGAGAGAAGTAAACTCTAAACTCTAGTTGTAAATGGAAGTATAATCCGAGCGAAACCTTAATTTTTAAAAAGATATGGGTGTTTTTGTCATCAATAATTTATGGTAAAAACGCAAGCTTCGCAACTCCCTCCGATACTTCATACTCAACCAACCCGCTTCCACCAATTTGAAAGATATATGCTCAAATTTTCTAAATCCATATATAAATCTGAGACACGAGTTCTGCACTTTTTGAATTCTGTACTCCGTATCGCGATCCCAATGCCGCATGGTAAACTGTGGAACAGTAGGTAAAATGTGAGAGCACAAACACATTACATAATTTAGTTTTAACATCTATATTAAGCATTTGTCTGTAGGGATATAACTTTCTAAGCTGAAGGTAAGCACTGCTGATATATTTGGTAAAACAACACCCAGATTCTTTATCCTGTCATTAATAGGCAGTACCACACCGTTGCTAATTTTATTGTAATTTTTCCAGTTCATTACAAGTCTTATTTTTGCCAAATAGTGCTACTGTGATTTGGATGTATTAATCCTTAAATTTCTGTGAAACAGCATAGTTATATATTGATTTTTAAGTCAAATTCATATTATCAACAAGCGTTCCGCCACTCGTGTGGTCCCGAAAAGAGCAGTACAGTTGCGTGTCGGTCAGCAAACATATGAATTTCACAAAACTGTATACTCTTAAACCATGTCACCATGTGTATAATGAAAATAAGAGCGGACCCAGAGTGGAACCTTGTGCAACACCCTGTGTAACAGGAAGTGCTTTCGATGTGACGCTACCCAGCTGCACACTCTGTTGCCGGTTTCGGAGAAAATTGTTAATAAGTTCCACAGAATCCCTAGAAAAACTCATACCACTTAATATAAGGGCCATCAGGTCGTGATTTACTGTATCAAAGGCCTTACTAAAACCTAATAGTGTTAGTATTGATAAGTCACCTCGATCTGTAGCTTCGAGAATATCATCAGTGATTTTAAGTAGTGCAGTTTCGCAGCCATAACCAGCACGAAAGCCAGACTGTACATCAGGCAATATATAGACTATACGTCAGTCTTCATTAGCTGTTCCTATAGTTACCTGTTGCCGTTTTTGAGTTATTCAAGTTTTTCTTTTTTTTTAATCATAATCATAGCATCATTGAGAAATTAATATCTCGGTTAATACTGCAAGTAGAGACTCTAAATTGGCTATGTTATGAATGTAGATATAATTCTAAGAAACGGTACACAAACTTCACATTCTAACATACAGGGTGTTCAAAACTGAGGAACAAAGTGACATATTTTCAAATGCAGAAAACTAATAAGAATAATAGAATACTAGATAGAGATATATATCTAGTATCCAGTTTGATATTAGTGGAAGGTTTTATATACATATAAAAAAAAATACATTTTAGAAAACAGTAGTATTGTTGTAAATAAAACCACAATCTTCTTTCAAAATAACAAATATTTAGTTCAAATGAAAGTCTTCTTTTCCCAACCAAAGGTAATCTCTTGAATTAAAAGTGTATTTCTTCTTTAGAGTAAAATTCAAATTTCTTTGCAAGAAAAGAAAGCTTCATTCAATGAAAAATATTCTTGCACTAAGATATCTACATGCCTAGGCTGAGACTGTAATGTTTCAGCTAATAGTAAGTTTTATTTAATTCAATGAACGTTTTTTTTGGATTAAGATATTTTTTCTTAAAAATTAAATAAACATTATTTTTGTCCCAAGAATATATTTATTTGCGTATATATGAAACAATGATATTCTTAACTTAAGTAAAATTTCTTTAAATTGAACATTTCTTTTTATGTGTGTGGGAACTTAACTTTCGGTGCATACTATATTACAGCACACTTCTGCAACCACATATATGCACGTCCATTTACTATATATTTTGAAAATAGCTCAAACATAAAAACAATACGTTTCTTAAACGTAGAACTTACATTTTTCTTAAAGTTTTGTAAACCAAGCCCTACACACATTGATAGATATGTATTTCTGCAATATGCCAGACAATTGCCATCCCAAGAGGCGAGTAGCAGAGTTGTCTGTGTTCTAGGCGATAGTTGGTGCAAATATAATTTCCGCAACCATTTCCTAAATATTTTGGATGCCAATTTGCCTGACGTAGGACCCTCAATCTTAACATTTGATGCCTTCGAATTATAAAATATCATGTAAAGATATTAAATATATGAAAAATAGTAGTATTAACCCGGAATAATCTATTCTATTTCTACCAGTTAATACTATAGCCCTTCTAACTTCTTCACCAGACTCGCCGGCACAATAGAGATACCAGTGTACTTACATGCATAACATACATATTTGTAAACAACAGACTTTTCCATTCTATTCACCTCTCCTGCACTTAACTTCGCGTTAGAAAGATGACGAGGGAAAAGTCGCCTTGTTCTGTCCTTTTCCCCGACCCCATTCGTCGCTCCCCGCCGTATTCTTTCCCCGATTTTCTATTCTTTAGCGCGACGCGCTCCTAGCTCTGCCCGGGTCATAAATAGCGAAAATTATTAGCTTTAATAGCCCAGGGCTAGGACTAGAAGACCCCGGTCGGTTTTCCTATTATCGACCATTGTACCCATTGTGTACAGAAAACGTGTACTTGTGTGCACCTATTGTCGGCAAATTTGATGTTTAAATCTGTCAGAATTGGGCTATTATGCAAATGGAGGGTGCACCGCATTGTGTGGAATCTGCGGAGATAGGAACGGAATAATGCAGCAAAGATCGCTCAATCGTATATATGAATAGATCAGGTTCATTAAGAATGGTTGTGTGTGAGTTTGGAAAGAAGTGATTGTTCATCAAAAAATAAAGAAATTAAAAGTATATGTCGAGTTCTATTGTTAATAGGAAAGTCTTTCCGACTAATTTATATACAAGAGAAACTTTGTTTCATATATTTGATGGCGTGCATTTGAAAGACACGTAGTTTTGAGTAAAAAGGTTATAATATATGGGTCAAAAATTTAAAAACAAATTCAGAAAAGAAAACGTGTAATACCTTTAAAATATGAATACTCAATAGTAGTTCAGATGGTGTTCTATTTAGTTTTCTGCATTTGAAAATATGTCACTTGGTATTAATAGTAATTTTTTTTTATATATAAAAAAACAATTTTAGAAAATATACCAGTTTTGTAAATAAAACCACAATCTTCTTTCAAAATATATTTAGTTCAAGTGAAAGTTTTCTTTTCAGATTGTTTGTACATTTCTTTAGTTACCATAATCATAATGTTACTACTATTACAACATATATTTAAAAAAAAAAAAAACTATTCGGAACATAAATTTATTTTTTGTTTATAATTTCGGCGTTATAGGAAAAAATGTATTACAGCACTATAGCACACACCTCACAAAGAGACTATACATTTTCTAATTTTTCTGGATCCTTTAATTAGACTTTAATCTTCAGCTGTTCTTCCGAATGTCGGCAGTCACTTGTTGCTCCTTTATTAACATTTCAAAATCTTCGGGTATCTGAAGAGATACATTATTTTACAATGAATACATATACTTCACAATAAATAGTAGATAAGAAGATGTGGTATAATCTTGTGGTATATTTTTACTTGTTAATGCAACTAAGCATTCGAATGTAGGGCCATGCTGTTCTTATTTTTTCATCTCAATTAAACAACATAATTATAATTATTTATTTTTTAATTTATACAGCTTATGACTAGCAAACATTCTACACTCTTCTAATAATTACCTTTTAAAGGTTTGTTGTAGACCAAGAAGGCTTAAGATTACTTAAATCAGAGAAATTAGGAAATTGGACAGGATATGTTGATTTACAAAAGAAAAGCATACCTTGGCATGGATAAAAGTGATGTTTATAGCTTTCAAAGCTGGTGTTTCCAATGCTTTTTTTTTCGACATTTTGCAGCCCCGTTGTAATGAAATATACGTTAAGTAATTCTATAAATTAGCAAAAGATAACTACCTTTCAAAAACTTCCATTATCAAAAAGCTTAAGCACGGTTCTGTAGTTTAAAAATAAAGCAGTTAAACCTTGAATTACTTACCGACTTCCTACTCTTATACATACAATTAAACGTATTTAGCAGCACCGCAATTCACATTTCTTATCTTTGATGCATGCACACAACTACTGCATTATTGGTAACCGTTCGTGTGTCACGTAGCCAAATTCACTGCACCGCAAAAATGACATCATATATTTTAAAACGAATTTTCACCTTAACATAAGTACTTATAAGATTTACCTCAAATATTAAAATCCTTAATAAAAGAATTTATTTTCTTAATTCAAATATCTGATCCACTCTTTCGTTGCCTCTTTTATTTCTTAGATCGAAAAATTTGTTGTGTGGCGTGTGTACACCGATAACAAACTGTGAATAGTACATGATATGATGAACATATAAAATGTTGCTTTAACATACTGTAATGTTGAATCATGCTACTCGGAAAATAAACTTACAGAAAATTGTTATACGAGTAGCTCAGTGGTCAGTCTCGCTACCCACACGTAATATAATTAGATCACGCAATTGAAGAACGTCATTAATCTTGTATACATTATTATTTACAAATCAGCATTAGATATGAGACTTTTAAGAATCGAATGCATTCATTTTTGCCAAACTTTTTCTTTTCTTTTCTCTCTTCCAAATAATACTAATCTACAGTGTGTTAAAAAAAGGTTGTAGGATATTTTACCCAATTATAGTACTGGTGGAAATAAATAAAAAAGTCTTAGTCAACATGGGTCCGCAATTCAACTGTTTTTGACATATAGTCGATTGCATATTTGAGAATAGTTCCCTTTGTCAAACAACTGATTGTGACTTAAAATTAGTTCTGTCAGACATCTGTCATCAGATTATTTATCATTTGCGTCAATTTTTTTTTTGTTCTCAAATTAGGCATAAGTACACAAATGCAAAAATGGCCGAATATGCATTTTATGTACGGTCGTGCGAATGGTAATACCACTGAAGCACGGCGTATGTATGCCGAAGAATTCCAAATCCGTTGTTACCGAGTGATAAGATTTCTCAAGACTTATATCCGGCTGTCCGAAACTGGTTCATTTAAAATTAATGGTGGTTCTGGTAGACCTAGATCAGTTTCTCTCTCCCGCAGTAGAATTAGATATTTTGAGACGGTAGAAGACAACCCAAATATTAGCACCGAAGACTTTGCCGCAGAACTGCAACGTCAGTCATCCTCTCATTTGGGAGAATTCTGCGGAACAGCAGCTCTATCCCTACCACATTCAACGCGTGCAAGTTCTTGCTCCTCTCGATTATGATGCACGTAGGGTTTTTGTCATTGGTTTTACGAAAGCTGGCAGAAACTCCTAATTTTGCGACTCAGATTTTATTTAGTGACGAGGCTGGGTTACAAGAGACGGAATATTACAATTTTCATAAACAATCACGTCTGGGCAGATGAAAATCCCCATGCTGTTGTTGAACTGCAATCACCAAAATCGTTTTTCGCTAAATGTTTGGCTTGTTATTTTTGGAGACTGTTTAATTGGTCCAGTATTTCTCCCTAATCGTTTAACGGGACAAGTATACTTGGATTTTTTAAGAAATGAATTACCCGTTTTGTTGGAAGACGTGCCACTTTTTAACAGATTAAATATGTGGTTTATGCACGATGGAGCTTCCTGCGCATTTTTCCATCGTGTTAGAAATTTCTTAAATCAAGATTACAATGAGAGATGGATAGGACGGGGTGGATCGACTGCATGGCCTCCTAGGTCCCTGACCTGACACCCTCTAGACTTCTATGTTTGGGGGCATCTAAAACAATTAGTGTACGCACGATCTGTAACAATTGGAAGAACTCAGGCAACGAATCGTAAATTGTTGCGAGGAAATTCGGAGGACTCCAGGAATTTTCGAAAGATTGCGTCGATCTTTCATAAGAAGGTGTGACGCGTGCTTAGAAATAAACGGTGGACATGAAGAACAATTTCTTTAGTTTTACTTTAAATAAACATTTGTTTATTTACATTGCGATCAAATTTCTTTGAAAATTTTTATCCTACTAAAACAATATGCAATCGACATTATGTCAAAAACAGTTGAATTGCGACCCATGTTGACTAAGACTTTTTTTGTGACCAGTACTACCAATTGGGTAAATATCCGACAACTTTTTTTAACACATGCTATAATAAATATGACAAATTTCGTAAAACAGAAAACTGGATACATAACCACGGTTTGGAAGCACAGAAACCCAAATCGCGTATCCGATAACGTGATGTGACCCCGCATCTGACCCATTTCGATTGTATTCAAATATCAATTTCGGGTGCTATTCGGCGAGGCGTCCTAAAACGCTAACCGCTTCGCGTGCAACTCAAGGACGTGGTTCCGCTAGTCCGTGCCCATTTCAATTTCGAAGCGAAGAATAGCATGGTTTCCGTATTTAACATTCCGATGCTCCAGATACATAAAATATTGTAGGCAAATGAGCGTACTACAGCGATACGAAGCTAAAATAATGTATTTTTTTTTCTAGTATACCTGATATCGGAATGTCTTTTTAATTCCAATAAGTAGGATCTACGAATAAACAAGTATAAACAAGTTCGCATACGTAAACGTTAAAAATAGTAGTTCTCGGTTCTCATTTTAAATTTCTACCCGTTTGTTAGTTAGAAGTACTTCTAGGAAATTTTGATTAAAATGTTTACCTACGTGAATTCACGTTTTGTTTACTAACATCGCTGATTATATGCTGCCTGTTTTTATCACTTATCTTCCTTAAAATACAGTCGCGAGCAAATGTTATAGACACCCTAAATTTTGGGCGAATATCACAGTAAAAAATGAGAAAATAAAAACTTGTAGGTAATACATTATAAATACCGAGTATTTTAAGTGATCTTATTAATTTGTTGCATATTACAGCTATAATACTTTTTAGATGGAAGGGGGAAAGTGACATCTCGAAAACTTGAAATATATATAAAAAAATAATACATTACAAAAGGTATCTATAAATACTATTGTAACCATAAAGCCGATTATATAAACGTTAAAATATCTGTCACAAAAAAAAAAAATGCAAGAAACATGAAACCCATTAATTTTGCCAAAGGTGCCTAACACAAACAACATTTGCTCGCGACTGTATACTCGATATGGCATGTCATCATCATATTCCAGAAATCCAAATAATGTTTTTACTAAACAATACGACATTTTAACCGTTCTTTTCAAATGATTGGAGATGTTGGCGATTTGTCATTTAATTTTATGACAAAGGTTTTTCTTTATTAAGATATACAGTTTACCCAATTCTTAAACCACTTCCTAAAATTTAAGAAACAAAAGCTATGCACTTATTATTACAACTTTTAAGATTTTGACGGTTTATTACTCATCGATGTAATTTAGAATAATATACTGTCGTGGAATGAGTATTTCATATTATTTAAGTGTAAAGTTACTAGTCTTACTTGTATATACAGTGTTACTACAAAAGAAATAGACACTTTCAATGTTTTATTAATCGAAAACTAATAACATTATTATGAATTCGTTTAAACTATTTTCTAAAGTGATTCTTAAAGTTTATTTTGAGCACCTATGCTCAATATGGGCTCCTGCTGTCACACGGCACACATCAAGGCGATAGTCTAGTTCATTTCAAACCCGGTGTAACATATCTGCATCGACACTTTCCACAGCTCTCGTGATGCGTTGTTTTAACTCATCTAAATAATTAGGAAGCGGAGGGACGTAAACCAGGCCTTTCACAAATCCCCATAGAAAAAATCACATGGTGTAAGATCGGCGCTCCTTGGTGGCCACCGTACGAGAACGCGGTTGTCGGCTGTTGCACTGCCTATCCAGCGCTTGTGGAAGTGTTTCGTCCAGATAATTCCTAACGACACGGTGCCAATGAGGGGTGCTCCATCCTGTTGCAAGATAAAGTTGCCCCCGTCCTCATGCAGTTGAGGCATCAACCAATTGATCAACATTTGATGATATGCAGCTCCCGTTATTGTGTTTTTTTCAAAAAAGAAAGGACCATATACCTTTGTGCGAGATACAGCACAGAACACATTCACTTTTGGAGAATCACGCAAATGCTCCACCAACACTCTCGGAGTTTCAGTCCCCCATATTCGGACGTTGTGTTTATTCACCTTGCCACTTATGTGGAACGTTGACTCGTCACTGAAAATTATCCGCTCGCAAAACTCATCTTCATTACGTTGCAGCATTTCATTGCAGAAATGTTGACGTTTAAGCATGTCATCTTCACGCAGATGCTGTACCAACTGTAATCTGTAAGGCGTCAGTTTTAGTCGTTTACGTAAAATTTTCCACACAGTTGGTTGCGCAATTTGTAGTTCCCCACTTGCAGGTGTTGTTGACTTTTGTGGACTTCGTTGGTAAACAGCACGAACACGTTCCACTGTTTCTTCTGACACACGAGGTCTTCCCGGATTTTTGCTTTTACATAAACACCCTGTCGTTTCAAATTTTATTATACGAATCGTAGATCGACTGTCTAGTAGGTTGGTGGTTTTCCAAAACGTGTTCGAAAATGTCGTTTGACAACAGTTACGGAGTTCGTTTTGGCAAATTCAACCACGCAATATGCTTTCTCAGTAGAGTTTGCAGCCATCGTAGCTATTATTATACAATACCAAAGGTGTCTATTTCTTTTATAGTAACGCTATATTTTAAAAATAATATGATATAATAAGAAAAGGATATAAAAATGTAGCCAGCAGAGAGCCAGACGAATGTCAGGTGATGTAGAAATCTCTGCATTTGGCGAGTCCTCAAGCCATTTCCTTCAGAATGTTCCCCTCAAGAAGTAAAGATGATCAGCAGTGATATACCTTTACATCGAAATCACATATTAGAATTTGAATAGTATATTTCTACAACAGGCATTGACAGATCAAAGTTGGATCTAAGTTTAATTCAAATTAAAATTTTTATTTTTTTACAGTGTACTTATTTTATTTAAACTTAGTCTAATAATGTTTTTATATGCATTGGCAATCCAATTTCATTGATATGTCAACAGAAAGACATGGAAAATTGCTGGAATTCGGTTTTGTCGAAATGTCATGTGTATAGATGGTTGCCTACTTATTGTACAGTAATTAATTACTTTACATTGTAAATTTTACATAGTAATAAGTGTTGAAAATTTTTAAATGTATTTTTCTCATGATCTAGAGACACCTATCTTTACTTCATATTAAATGTAAGGATTCCAGAATTTTGCAATAATTGTTTATTTTAATTTTGTATAAACATTCGACAGTCCATTCGGTCACATGGGCTTTCTCATGTATTAAACATCTTATATTCCCCTCACTTCGGTGAAATTAACGGACTCCCTGAGACAGTTTGTCCCCCTTGTCGAAAGATAATCGTAATAAAAAGTATGTTAGAATTTTTTCAATTCGAAAGGATTCACTAGCCAACCTCCGTCAGAGGCAGACGTGTCTCAATTAATTTCATAAAATTTAACGGCTATTTTGATAAAATCCAATTTTATTCCAAATTCCAACCTAAAAATGATTGTTAATTGTCAAACAAAGTTTATCACATTAATTTTATCCAAATTTTACCTATAATCTTTGGGTGATTTTCCAATTTATATTTTTTTAATATAGTCTAAATTTAAATATACTTATAAGAAATGTCATTTTTGTACGTTCGGCAAATTTTGGGGTTAGGAATTTTGTATAATCGCTGAACAGTTTGCAATCACTGGGTGAAAATTTGTATAAATTGGTACTTTTCTATGTTAATATTTGAGATGTATTTACGGCACGAACCGACATCCAATAATTTTACCATCAAGGTTGGACATTCTGATTTCACCCATCTCTTAAGCATAGAATAACAAGGGAATTTTGAAATTTAATTTTAAACGTATTTATGTTTTCTATAATGAATTTATATTGCAAAAAGTGGAATTACTAACAAAACGTAATTGTTATTGAATAAGCGAACTCACGTAACTTACCTGAGATAAGAATATCCTTATATTTATGCTGCTTGTACACGGACTCACATTTCGAACTCTGTTATTAAATATAACCACTTTTGTTCACACTTAAATGTTTTCTTTATCATACAAAATTGATCATAATCGATGTACAGGACTCTTGCGCGTGTGATATTGTGGAGACTAGGCATTGTAAACACGCATATTGGAATAGAGGACATTTTGGCGACAGTCTCCCATACCATCTCCTAATGTACTGAAGTAATAAAAGGGGTAAGTAGCTATTCGTAATTTTTTTAATGCCAGCGCGTCCTCTAGCCTGTTCCAATTGGAAATTCTCACTCTGCATGCCAGTTAGCTCTAGCAGATGAGAGGGTACAGTTATGAAATAAAAAGTATGAATATAGATGACAACTGGGATTGTATGAAAAATTATTTTACTAATTTAAGTATTATTTGCAAAATTATTTGTTTTATACCATGCTATAGCCTAGTCATATACAGGGTATTCCATGTAAGTGGTTCATTAAAAGTTTATGATGTTCTATTATCTGTTTATATTTCATATTTTGGCACCATTATCTGTTCAATTGGAACTATAAATGTGAAATACTTTAACCAAAATATAACTTCCGGTTGACCGGAAATGAACGTCAAGTTTGTTATGTTAAATAGAATGATCTAATTTTTTGTTCATTTTTGGATTCTATGACCATAAATACGACAGTTTTTATTAGCTATATGTTGCCGTTTTTGAGTTATTTAAGTTTTTCTTTTTTTTTAGTCATAATCATTGCATTATTGAGAAATTAATATCTCGGATATACTGCAAGTAGAGACTCAAAATTTGCTATGTTATGAAACGTAGATATAACCCTAAGAAACGGATGCACATACTTTAACATTCTAACATAAACAGGGTGTTCAAAAACAGAGGAACAAAGTGATATATTTTCAAATGCAGAAAACTCAATTTTTTTTAAATAGAATACCCTGTATTTTAATTCGAAATTAGGAAGTAAATATCATCCCCTAACACTTTATATCAGCATTGCCTACACCTGTACAAGCAGCATAAATATAAGGATATTCTTATCTCAGGTAAGTTACGTGAGTTCGCTTATTCAATAACAATTACGTTTTGTTAGTAATTCCACTTTTGCAATATAAATTCATTATAGAAAACATAAATACGTTTAAAATTAAATTTCAAAATTCCCTTGTTATTCTATGCTTAACAGATGGGTGAATCAGAATGGCCAACCTTGATGGTAAAATTATTGGATGTTGGTTCGTGCCGTAAATACATCTCAAATATTAACATAGAAAAGTACCAATTTATACAAATTTTCACCCAGTGATTGCAAACTGTTCAGCGATTATACAAAATTCCTAACCCTAAAATTTGCCGAACGTACAAAAATGACATTTCTTATAAGTATATTTAAATTTAGACTATATTAAAAAAGTATAAATTGGAAAATCACCCAAAGATTATAGGTAAAATTTGGATAAAATTAATGTGATGTGTAAACTTTGTTTGACAATTAACAATCATTTTTAGGTTGGAATTTGGAATAAAATTGGATTTTATCGAAATAGCCGTTAAATTTTATGAAATTAATTGAGACACGTCTGCCTCTGACGGAGGTTGGCTAGTGTGAATCCTTTCGAATTGAAAAATTCTAACATACTTTTTATTACGATTATCTTTCGACAAGGGGGACAAACTGTCTCAGGGAGTCCGTTAATTTCACCGAAGTGAGGGGAATATAAGATGTTTAATACATGAGAAAGCCCATGTGACCGAATGGACTGTCGAATGTTTATACAAAATTAAAATAAACAATTATTGCAAAATTCTGGAATCACCTTACATTTAATATGAAGTAAAGATAGGTGTCTCTAGATCATGAGACAAATACATTTAAAAATTTTCAACACTTATTACTATGTAAAATTTACAATGTAAAGTAATTAATTACTGTACAATAAATAGGCAACAATCATGTGTATAGATGACATTTCGACAAAACCGAATTCCAGCAATTTTCCATGTCTTTCTGTTGACATATCAATGAAATTGGATTGCCAATGCATATAAAAACATTATTAGACTAAGTTTAAATAAAATAAGTACACTGTAAAAAAATAAAAATGTTAATTTGAATTAAACTTAGATCCAACTTTGATCTGTCAATGCCTGTATAGAAATATACTATTCAAATTCAATATGCGATTTCGATGTAAAGGTTATATCACTGCTGATCATCTTTCTTCTTGAGAGAACATTCTGAAGGAAAATGGCTTGAAGGACTCGCCAAATGCAGAGATTTCCCTACATCACCTGGACCATCGCTGGCTCTCTGCTGCTACATTTTATATCCTTTCTTATTATATCATATTATTTTTAAAATACAGCGTTACTATAAAAGAAATAGACACCTTTGGTATTGTATAATAATAGCTACGATGGCTGCAAACTCTACTGAGAAAGCATATTGCGTGCTTGAATTTGCCAAAACGAACTCCGTAACTGTTGTCCAACGACATTTTCGAACACGTTTTGGAAACCACCACCTACTAGACAGTCGATCTACAATTCGTATAATAATTTGAAACGACAGGGTGTTTATGTAAAAGCAAAAATCCGGGAAGACCTCGTGTGTCAGAAAAAACAGTGGAACGTGTTCGTGTTGTTTACCAACGAAGTCCACAAAAGTCAACAAACACCTGCAAGTGGGGAACTACAAATTCCCGCAACCAACTGTGTGGAAAATTTACGTAAACGACTAAAACTGACCCTTACAGATTACAGTTGGATACAGCATCTGCGTGAAGATGACAAGCTTAAACGTCAACATTTCTGCAATGAAATGCTGCAACGTAATGAAGATGAGGTTTTGCGAGCGGATAAATTTTCAGTGACGAGTCAACGTTCCACATAAGTGCAAGGTGATATAACACAACGTCCGAATATGGGGGACTGAACCTCCGAGAGTGTGGTGGAGCATTTGCGTGATTCTCCAAAAGTGAATGTGTTCATGCTGGTATCTCGCACAAAGGTGTATGGTCCTTTTTTTTAAGAAAACACAGTAACGGGAGCTACATATCATAAAATGTTGATCATTTGGTTGATGCCTCAACTGCATGAGGACGACACTCTGCTGCGACACTCTTGTATGGTTATTCAAAGAATAATACATGATTTGACTATAATCCCATTCAGAGCCAGCTACAAATATGTAAAGATAGGGTTAGTTAGTATGTTTAACAAATAGTCGCTCATATCTCAAAATCTATTAGAGATAGGTATAGGGAATGCTGATATAGAATGATAGAGGATGATATTTACTTTCTAATTTCGAATTAAAATATAGGGTGTTCTATTTAAAAAAATTGAGTTTTCTGCATTTGAAAATACATCACTTTGTTCCTCTGTTTTGAACACCCTGTATGTTAGAATTTAAAGTGTGTGTACCGTTTCTTAGAGTTATATCTACATTCATAACTAAGCAAATTTGGAGTCTACTTGCAGTATTAACCGAGATATTAATTTCGCAATGATGCAATGATAATGACTAAAAAAAAAAGAAAAACTTAAATAACTCAAAAACGACAACATATAGCTATAGGAATAGCTAATGAAAACTGACGTATTTATGGTCGTAGAATCCAAAAATGAATAAAAAAAATTAGATCATTCTATTTAAAATAACAAAGTTGACATCAATTTCCGGTCAACCGGATGATATTTTGGTTAAAGTATTTTACATTTATAGTTCCAATCGAACAGATAATGGTACCAAAATCTCAAATATAAGTAGATAATAGAACATTATAAACTTTTAATGAGCCACTTACGTGGAATACCCTGTATAGATATAATTTTATTTATACTTATTGCTAGGTTTGTGGTGGTGTTACACCAATTATACTGGTGCATATTTCTTCTTTCTTAGGTACGTAAGGAGTGAATCTTCTGTCCTGCTTTAATCACAAGCCGATATAGACAGTGTAGTAGCAACAAATAAAGCTAGTGTCAATACACCACATTTATGAAATTCAACCGTCTCTATCTACGAAATAATTAATAATGAATCTTTATTTAGTTTATGCAGTTTCAAATAAAAAGGCTGCCGCTAAAAATATGTGTGTCCAATATAACATTTGTTTATTTTTCGAGTTTTGGCCAATAATAATTCAGATATTACAAACCAGTGTGCACTGGTGATATAGTTACTCTTCAACTTGTCCTCTCCATTTATTTTCCATTATCAATTGAAAGAAATAATGAATTTAGTATTTATAATTAGAACCAGAAGATGATTTAATAAACATAGGAGAAGAAACAAAAAACAGCAGCTTGCTATCAGTTTTAACTCACTGCGTAAGCTCAAGATCTCTATCGCCAACCATAAAAACAACTAACGAAAAAAATTAAGGACAAATCGAGAGCATATTATCACGTTATCTTGACAAACCAAGCCAGATTACAGTACAACGTTGAAACACAACGTTACGTACAACATGCATACAAGTGACGTAACAAAAAAAAAAATCGAGGACAAACCCAGAGCGAGTTTTCCACACATATTCATAGCGTTGCGTATGACGTAAGAGAAACCTAATACTCGCAGTATTCGATTAATGTATAGAAGATGCCGCTTTCTTTTTCTATTAAAGTACATAATATACCATACGCATGTTTATATTATGTATTTGTTGTGTATTGAAGGCCCCTCCTTCACATAACGAGAAAGAGTTCTGAACTTTTCGAAAAAAAGAACGGACAGTAAGTTCTGTTTAATTTCCGGTCAACCGTAATATCCTTACGCACATACACACATACGTATATAAATGTGTTCGTGCGGTATTCTATATGGTGTATATCAAAGGAGCCTATCAAAGCCGTATACGACGATGATGGTAGGTACTTGAACCTCACCCTCTCTGGATGCGGGGCTTTATTTTTATGGATTTTACATCGAGTGATCTCGAGTGCTTCCCGTTAATGGGCTTTGCGTATGTATATAAAAAATAACGAAAGGCTCCAATGGATGGCATGATGGTGATAAGCATTCATTACATACTTACAGTAGCATGCCAAAGCTGTATTAGGGAATACGTGACTGGAATAAAGTGAATGGAGATGAAAGGTGGGGGTTTTACATGGTCTAGAATGGCAGCCACCTAAATTACATGAAAGCGTTCACAAGGAAGATTAGTGGGTACACACGAAAAAAATTTGGTAATTTTTGTTGTTTTTTGATAATTTTTCGCATTAAATGGGGGTAGATATACAGAAAAAGGAAAATTTCAAAATGTTAAAAAATTTCCTATAATGCATGTATTTTACATGATTATTAATAGGAAAATTTCTCTTTCTTCGAAAAACGTTTCTAACATTGTAATATTACTAAGAAAAATATTAATATCTCTCAGGAAAAACTTAAAATTTCTCACAGTTTGGAAGATTACAATTAAAAATGAAGTAATTTTCAAGTAGTAAGGCAGTAAGTACAGAAATTGCTGTGAAGATGGCGGTTCTCCTCTTTCACTACACTAACCTTCCATACTCGATATAAGTTTCTACTGCAACGTAGTTACAAATATATATCTATTCTTGCCACACGGAAATATCTCTGAAAAATATGCAACAATTTGTGCAGTAATAGAATAAATTATGTCTGAATTTATCACATTTTGTATAATTATTACATGTTGTTTTCGAAAAAATACTTTAAAATTGTGGTTAAAACTTTTGTTGATAATTCACACACAACTGTGACATTTTCTCAACAATGTTTGCGTCGAGACGTACACGACAAATGGCAATTTTGACCAACAAAACTTCCTATTTTTAGTATTTTGTTTCTAAATAAGTGGTCTAATTCAAATACACCAATGGCGAATTAGAATGGCAAAAGCTAACAATGAGATACTGCAGTCGTCAGAGGGTGTTATTCGAGTACACTGCCATCAAATTTTTAACGGATAGTCAGTTTATATCATAGTTTACACGACCATTTGAGCATTTTGAGCTGTTGAACGTGGTTATGCACCTACATATTAGATATACCTAACTTCGGACGATGGAGGTTTGTTGTAATCAAAGTGCAACAGTGAACCTGGAAAAACGACGGATGTGTTTAAAGGTAAAACAAATTGAAAGCCTAAATTATAGCTTGGCATAAGTAGGCACATATATCGGCAATATATGTAAACATATTTGTCTTAACTGAAAACGATATAAATTTAATTTAATCCAACAATAAGTAAATATTTCTACTAGCGGCTGTATCTTGCTGGGTGTGTTACTTATAGTGGGTGATGGTTCAAATTTTACTAACAATACTTCTTAAGAATCGCTAAGAGTATAATTTCTATGCTATTCCAATTGCTTATGATAGAGAACACATTCGTGTTATCTAATTTTAACTTATTTTTGTTTTAGATAACAAAGTAAATGAAGAATGCTTCAAGAATTTAACTTCAAATGAGATTAAGGCGCTTCTCTTGTATTGGGTGTTCGAAAACTAATCGAGGCCAAGTTCAAGGAATACTTTTCAATTGTACAGGTATCTTCTGAACTCTATAAGTAAACACAATTTAGGTCACCAAATCAGAGTCATGTCATATGCGCCTGCAGCTTATTGCTGATTTACTGATTGCTAAATGGTGTGTTGTTGAAGTTTTTTTTTCGCATAATGTATAAAAAATATATTTACATGTCATATGTTTATCACACTGTTATATTTTAATATTATGTTATTTATTCATATATGAATAAAATTTTGCATTTAAATGCGTTATTATTGATACAACACCTAGTACTCTTTACGCTTTACTGAGTTGAGAAAATGGTAGTGTTATCTGAAACAATACTCTTGTATGTTTTCACACAGAAGTGTGTAAAGAGTAAGAAAATTTATATTAAATTTTACTTCCTAATAAGGTGATTTTTCGTACAAAATACTGTAACTAATATGTCACACACTATTGTGTCAACGCTTGGAATAGATTTTTCATAATTTTTACAACAATATTGTATTTAATAGAAATACAATCCGTTAACCACAATCGTGTGATAGATTTAGAATAAGTTGTAGCCAGTCGTATTCCCATGACAAATTGTAGTTGACTGTTCTACAATTGTTGAGTTTTTGACAACATTTTTTTTTTTTCTGTGCAGATAAATATTTGTTTATGACTGTTATTCATAACA
>RXPK01000218.1:2386777-2538026 GCA_004143645.1 Protaetia brevitarsis
GAAAGTAAGTACCAGTACGGTTATAGAAGCTAGGACCTAAGCCTGCCCCAAATTCGTACAGGAATTTTACTAAAAATTTTTTAGTGTGTGCGGGTATAGCAGCCAAAGTTCAAACAAGATGCTCAAATTAACACGTAGACTTTCGCGATCGTTGTCCATACTATCTGCACTCGCAAGGGACATCTTAAGGGCTGCCGCTACCCCTGTTGACCTAAAACTGAAAGATTAACACAAGGGGGCGGGTTTATATAGGTTACCCGTATATAAAAATACTCAAACGTTCATATTCTGACTTTTCGCAATTTATTTATTCATTAGAGAATTAGCGACAAAGAATACAATAATTTAGAATCGTAAGATAAAATGGTACCCAAGGACAGGACAACGGTGATCAAAAAGAGTGTAATAACTATAGAGGTATAACGTTACTAAGCACAGCAGCAAAGATCTATGAACGAATATTAGAAAGAAAACTACGAGACATCATAGAGCCTACCCTGGAAGAGGCACAAAGTGCATTTAGACGAGGAAGAAGTACGCAAGATCATATTTTCACATTGAAACAAATTATAGAGAAGTCGATCAAAAGCAAAACGAAAGCATACTTCCTATTCATCGATTTACAAAAAGCCTCCGACAGAGTACCTAGAACGACAATGTGGAAAATATTAGAACAAAGAGGGGTTAGTCGACTAATAATGAGGCAATTAAATCACTGTATAAGATATAATGAGAACTTATGTTAATATATCAAAACATGAAGTCAGAAACCTTTCTTTACACGGATGGTCTTAGGCAAGGAGGTGTTATAAGTCCACTGCTATTCAACTGTACTGCTGGATCAAGTCATAAAGGAATGTCAACCCCAAATGAGAAAACTAACAGTTGGATACAGAAATTTGAGAGAGTAGAATTATCCAGAATGTGCATTTGCAGATGATGTGGTGATAATGGCAAGAACTGAAGAAGGACTACAACAAACGATTAACATATGGAATAAGACACTTAGAACGATATGCATGATAATAAACACAGAAAAGACGAAAGTAATGGGTATAATGCAAGATAAAGAGAAAATTAACATTAATATCAATGGAAAGAACATAGAACAAGTGAATGAATATAAATACCTAGGAGTAATTATACAGAACGACGGAAAACAAGAAGAAAAACATACAAGAAAGAATAGAAAAAAACAATAAGGTTATATCATGCAATTAAATCGTACATTTATAAGCAAAAAAGAAATGACTAGAAAAACTAAAAATAGACAATTTTTAAAACTGTATATAGACCAACTCTGATGTATGGTAGTGAGACATGGACAATAAATACGACATGGAAAATAAATCTTCAGGCGACCGAAATGAAGTACCTACGAGGGGTTAAGGAATTACAAGACGAGACAGGATCAGGAACGAGACGTGAGGGCAGAATTGGAAACAAAATCAATATTAGACTTCTTAGAAGAAAAACAGCTGGGATGGTGGGGACACGTTCAAAGGATGGGAGAAACGAGACCAAACGAGGAGAGTATGGAAGCAAGAGTGATTGCAAGAACAGGAAGAGGACGACCTCCAGAAAATTGGGACAACACAGTGGCAAAGGCTATAAGGAGAAGAGGGATGAGTGTGGAGGAGGCAAGAAATATCGCCAAGGACAGAGGAAGGTGGAATAATGTGTGCAGAACATAGAATAATATATCCACACCGAGAGGTATCTTGGGATTACGATTATATATAAATATATAAGATAAAATAAGTGAAGAACTTACAATGGAGTGTATGTGGGTAGCGAATAACATAAGATAAGATCGCAGCGTAAACATTGCAACATATAAAAATACTTGAGAGTCACAATTTAAACTTAAAATTAAAATGTTGAAATTTCAAGAACCGAATTCAAGGAAAAGTCATGACGGCGTGCACACAACAACAAGAGGTGTGAAATCCGGGGGAGGTTATGAGGGATAATTGGCAAGACAATAGGTACCAGAATTTTTCCCACTTTTTCTTAAAAGTAATGTAATAAAACAATACACATAAAGTAGAACAGTGAATACAAACACATTTCCAGGAACTTCATTTTCAATATAAAATAATTCCGACTATTTTACTGGGTGGGCTATTACATTCGCGTCGATATATATAAAAAAGTGGTAACATATTTTCATTTTTTTTTTGGTTAAGGATTATACAGGTTAAGAAGTACCACATTTCAAAATTATTTTGAAGTATACAGGGTGACTCAAAGAAAAATTACACACCAAAGTTGTGAAAAATTAAATGGAACACTCTGTATATTATGACATGTTTTGATAGTACAGAGTCGTACTAGTACAGACTAAATAAAGGCAAGTTGGTGTTAGGTTTCTTATATCTAACTCAACTCATTTACGAGATAATTCTTCAAAATGTAGACTAAAATTTAAGAGGCACGCCTGTCATGCATATCTGAGCTAGATATTTTAAATTATATTTATTTTTGAACTAAAACATTACACTTGATAATAAAACAAAAGTAATGCAAAAAATTATACAGGTTGAACAAAAACATACTTTTAATTTTCACTATCTTTAAAGGCAAGTAACTTTCTTATTTTAAATGGAACACCCTGTATTTATTACCTCATTTAGATTCTAATTTAACGGTCTTTTAGATTGTATTAATGCTTCCTGTACCTATCTGTTATAGTTTCTTAGTAATTTAGAATTTTCTATTTTAAATATTAATTCCTATAATTCTTTTTCAAAAGTAGGCTTAGATAAAAGTATCGCTTTATTCATTATACACAAAAGTCATTTGACAATAATAGAACTTGTCAGTTGCGCATCATTGTTGTTCGTGGTTATTTAAAAAGCATTTTAATTATTTACAATGAGAAATTACCCTCAAACAGAAAGGATTGATATGATTTTAATAATTGGAGAATGTGAAGAAAATTGTTTGCTATAGCATCAAGGATTTATGCGCAAAAATATCCTAACAGACGCCATCCCGATAAGCGTTCTTTAGAAAAATTGCTGCAAGTATTCCGAAGTACAGGAAGTGTGTGTTATAAGAAAACAGAACGACAAAAACCGATTACCGGAAATGAAGGAAATAATATTTTAGTTATCGAAACTCTTGCTGAAAATCCGCATACAAGTCAGCGAAAAATAAATGAAACTACAGGGACAAGTAGAGGGAGCATCAGAAGAATTATAAATACGAACAAATTTTACCCGTACCACATACAATTGCATCAAGAACTTTTAGAAGTAGATTATGATCGGCGGCTTGAATTTTGTTTATGGGTTCTAGAAAAGTTAGGAGATAAAATTTTGCTCGATTATGTGTTATTTTCGAATGAGTCAACTTTTCATAACAACAGATTAGTTAATAGGCATAATTTTCATGATTACTAAGAAACTATAACAGATAGGTATAGGAAGCATTAATACAATTTTAAAGACCGTTTAAATTAGAATCTAAATAAGGTAATAAATACAGGGTGTTCCATTTAAAATAAGAAAATTACTTGCCTTTAAAGATAGCGAAAATTAAAAGTATGTTTGTGTTCACCCCGTATAATTTTGTGCATTACTTTTATTTTATTATTAGGTCTAAAATATATACAGTGCAAAATATCTAGCTTAAATATGCATGACAGATATGCCTCTTCAATTGTGGTCTATATTTTGGAGGATAGTTAAGTATCTCGTAAACGAGTTGAATTAGGCATAAGAATCCTAACACCAACTTGTCTTTATTTTGTCTGTACTATCAAAATATAGGGTAAATCGAGGAGAGATGACGAATTAGGTGAGATGGCGCAGTGACTACTTCTCTCTAGCTGGTATTTATACGGCATACCTAGCGTCACTGTGTAGTTTCCACTACCGATACGTTGTATGTTTTAGCAGTTTACTGGCAGTTGGTGAAGTTGTTGTATTTTTAAAAATATATTATACATTTCTTGAAAAAGTTTTGCACCATACAAAATCGAAAAGAATACAGGTATGCTACAACGTATTTTTATTACATTATTCAACTTTTGTTATAGCTAACAAACGTTTAATACTTTCTAACCTCATTTCGAAGCGTTGCTGCTGTTAAGCTGACAAATATCTGATACGTCGTCTCTCCTTATATAATAAGGTGAGTTGACGCATTCATATATAAGGAGAGTTGATGCACTGATATATCATAAAATTACATTTCGTATAGGTAATGTTAGGTACTAATAATGGGTCTTCTTTAGGTATGCCGACAGAATATAAAAGAAAGGGAAGTACCACAAGAGGTGAATGGACAACAGAATAGTTGTCTGCAGCAATTACTGCTGTTGATAGGGGCGACATGCGAATCCGTGAAGCTGGTCGAAAATTTGGTGTTACCGAAAGCACTTTGCGATGTCGAAAAAAAAAGCAGGGACCTCCAAACTAAAAAGCTTGGGCCCTCATCTACATTAGGGATTCAAAACGAGGCTAAAATTGTGGTCCACATAAAAAAATTACAAAAGCACGGATTTGCGCCGTTACGATCCTGTGTAAGATCAATGGCTTTTGAGCTAGCAGAGACCTTGGAATTGCCCCACAAATTCAATAGAGAATCTCGTAAGGCTGGCTACCCATGGCTCGATTCATTTTTAAGGAGAAATAAAAAAACTTACGATGCGTAAATATCAAGGAGTTTCTGCCGCACGAATTCTAGCGAGGACAAAAGAAAATGTTGCTTCTTATTTTTTACTCCTGGAACATACGTTGACTGAAAACAAACTGATGAACGAGCCTGGACGCATTTTCAATGTAGACGAGACAGGACTCCAGTTGAACAATCGTCCAGAACATGTGGTAGTTGTGAAGGACTCTAAAAAGGTCGCGTTAGTTACGTCTTCTGAAAAGGGCGAAACTATTTCTGCTATTGTCTGCTGCAATGGTGAAGGGGTTTACATTTCGCCAACTTGCATTTTCAAAGCAAAAAATAGAAAACCTGAATATCCAGATGGAATGCCGCTTGGGTCCACAGTTTTTATGTCACAAAAATCTGCATATGTAAACAATAAAATATTTTTTACTTGGCTGAGAGAGCAATTTGTACCTCGAAATCGGCAGGAAAAGTGTTGCTGCTGCTAGATGGGCATGCATTGGTAACCTCGAGGGACAGCAAGAAACCATCTCAACACTAAAGAAGATAAAGGCTGAAGAAGCACGTGGTGGGGGATGCTAACCATATAACGATGGCTTCAGTAAATCCAGTAAATCCAGAGAATCCACAAGTTTGAAGCACTGGACCCATTGTTGTTGTTCGCAGCGACATATACTTGGCGCCTCCACCAAATGTCATGGGGGTCGCTCAGAGGTATATCCATATATAATAATTACACCTGCCTTGGGTTGCAGGGGCAGGAATCAACCAATACACTTAAGCTCTTTATTAACAGAATACCTCATGGAATCTCCTTGCGGGGTGTCTCCTTTACAAAGAGTCCCCTCTAACTATAATTACAACAATTATATATCTTAGCGCTATCCCCACTTTTGAAGGCTGATTCGTGGCATTATTTGCACATGTAGCAGTAATGTGGTATATTCATGTAAATTCAAATGAGGTTTACTGCTTACTGCGCGAGTTAATGTTTTAAAACGGAATGCCATGTCTCACCTAATACACACTGTAAAAAATTACTGTAATTTTGCCATGGTAAATCAGGAATGTTACATGTAATAACGTTGTGAATTTACCAGAATAAATCATGTAAATTTTGTTTTACATGTTTTTTCTAGGATATTTAACATGGAAAAAGAAATTTCTGTAAAATTTATAGCTTTTTCATGTAAGTTTAAGATGTACAAAAATTCAAAAGAAAATACAGGAAAAAACATGTACAATTTGCATTTACTCTCAAAATTTTACTTAAAGTGTCAAATTGTCATTTTTTGGGGTATTTAGTGCACTTTAAAAGTAATTTTACTAGTGAACAATTAATTTTGCTGTAAAAATATGAAGATCTTTTATATTTATTTGTTTTTACTTGAATTTTGGGGTAAAACTATAGATATCATGGAAAATACGAAATTCATACGCCGCAAAGTGATTGGTTATTGGATTATTTATCTGTGCGGTAGGTAATTCTATTCGTTTGTCGAACTTATTATTGGCCCAATGATATCATGTACGTCACAAATAATCGTAGGTTTCGCGTAAGCGTGTTCATTCTTGATCCTTGGTTGAGCGATTCAGTATGACCTATTAGGTGCTATAAAAGAATTAGGTAAGTTGCTTGCTCTCTTTATAAAAATACATATGAAAATTACTTCAGTGTTCGGTAAATATAGAGTTCATATAAATATTACATATGAATTTTACATTACAATCTTTGAAAAACACATCAGCATATGAAATTTACTAGATGGCAGAAATTTTACCTTATGAAGCAAATTACACTGTAAATTGTAGGCAACTTTTTACCAACGATTTTACATGTAATTTTACTGCCAACTTGTTTTTTACAATGCACTGCGTTATCTCTCCTATGTACTGAAAGTGAGATGGCGCACGGTTTGTAAAAACAAAAACACCTATTTTTATTGACATTATTATGTTTACCACATGCGACAGTATACGACAACTTAATGAAACTCTTTTTAACAGACTCTGACTTTATTTCCATTATATTTAGTACTAAACAATGTGTACAGTTGTGATTTCCAAAAATATGCGTCAACTCTCCTCGATTTACCCTATCATAATATAGAGGGTGTTCCATTTAATTTGTGTAACTTTTCTTTGAGTTATCCTATATACTTCAAATAATTTTGAGATGTGCTCCTTCTGAACCTGTATAACCCTTAACAACAAAATTGAAAATATGTTATCACTTTCGTATTATATAACCGACACGAATGTGGTGGCCCTCTGTATATTTAAATGACCATTCAGAATCAGATCCTAATCTGACAATGACGATGTATTTGCGATTATGATAAATTCTTTAATTTTACATTTATAGAAAAATTTCCCTGCAAGTGTAAAATTATCAAAATAATGGGAAGTAGAAAAGTTGCCTCCCATTTTTGAGGAAATTTTCCCCAATCTTTTGAATGAATTCATCTATAAGAGGAATATCGAAAAATTGCCTTCCATTTTAGGGGATACCTATTTCTCTTTGATATATCCTAATATATCCTATAAGAAAAAATAAGAATCTGACATTTCTTCTTAATTTTTAGTATCATCAAAGACAAATTCTAGTCATAAAGGATTTACACAAAGGACGCATAATAGAACATTAAACACGCAGTTCGAAAAAATCCCTAATACGCACGGGGTAGAATTTTTGCGACTATCTAGTCCTATTTCGTATCACCCTCGTCGCTTTCTGGTGTATTCCTAAACTTAATCGCTTTCAAGTGTTTTCAGGATGTTGCGCTTAACAACCTTACGACACAATGGACGAGATCAAAAGGAGGCTTTACACAGGACTCGCAAGCAACAACTAGTTATTCGCCGTTCTCCTAGTTTGCTTTCGCTATTTTCCCCCGGCGCACCCCGGATCGCCATTCCAGCTCGGACAACCGTTAAAACGTTTTCGGGGGACGTGATGGTGTTCGTCTTTGTCCTCCGGCCTGTCTATGTCCATGTCCTGATGCAACCGTCGCGTCTCTCCCATTCTGCACCGGCGTCGACCTTAATTACTTTGTTATTTATTCAAACGTCCGGTAACAACATTCGCACGACTTGACGTGAAATTTGAATCGTCCGCAAGGAAGGAAGGGTTCTTTCTCTCGGTAACAGGAGCTTCTGATGGCTCCAGGCGATTCCACATCGCGGTATCGATTAGCGTGTTTCGGAGATCTGTTTGAGAAGGCGCCCTTTTTTATATATATAACGCTATGGGTGTGAACACTTGGGAAGTTGTGTACTACACTGAGAAAAATGCTGGACGTGATATCAATAATCTACATTGAATGAATTTCATCGACAGAACGAAATGGTGTCATTATATGATAAAATATTATTTATAATATAAATTTTTGATTAACGTATAATAACAAGATTCATTAGTGAAATAAATTAGATTTCATTATTACAACAAATCATTATACATTAGTCCATGGATGATATTTTTTGTATATGGTAACTGTTATGTATACAGGGTTTTCCACGGAACTGGCTGGTTAGAAGTTTTCCGGCTTAACGAATTCCTCAGTTTCAAAAATTGGGTTTGCAACGATTTGGCACTTACTTCCTTCTAAAATATTTTCACCTTTTTTGCACTTCCGGTTAACCGGAAGTCGCCACGAACTTTGTTATTTTAAATGGAACACCCTATATATTATTATATTTTTTGAATTTACCATAAAATTCTGTGACGATTACCATTAGGTACTTTATACCTATCTTCAACTGTTCTAAGATATTGCGATTTTTGTTAAAATTTTGACATTTACATTGTTGTACGTAATTGATTAATTCTCACTTGATTTAAGTGTCAGAAATCTCCGACTTTAAAATCAACAAGTACTAACATTGTTTACCAAAACGTAGAAAAAAATTCAGTGACTTATACAGCGTGTTAAAAATTAGTGACATATCCAAGAATTTTGAATGTTGCAAAACTTAATTTTTTCAAATAGAACACCCTGTACATTTTTCTATTTTTGGATGTACAATTAAATTCTATGCCGATTTGCTGTAGCATTCCCTATACCCATCTTTAGTAGTTTTCTTTTAAATTACTCGCTTTGTTTATTACCGCTTTCAAATGGCCGAATAATTTCTATCTGGTGGGCCATGACATTAACATCACAACAATTTATTATTATTAGTAAGTATTATTGTTATAATAATTGTTTGTTACACGTCGCGTGTTCAGATCGATGAATATTATTTGGAACTTATGAATTAGATAATGAAAAATATTGGAGGAGCTTTTCTAACTATATACTATAAATTTAATTTAGATTCACTGAGAATGCAGGAAGAACTTGTAGAGAATTCAATGTAATTAAAGAAATTTATTTTCGGCTAATATATCTAATAAAATTCAGAAAACTTTGAAACAATACATTACACAGATTACACACTATACGCAACTTTCGGTACTACCAAGCAAGATTCAATGATTCGTGTGACGAGAACGTTTGATGAATTAACCCAGTTGAAGTGAGAAAAGTATAAGGCGACACATTAAGAGTCGAATAATAAATGCTTGACGTAAAACGAATCACATTGAGCATTTTTTTTAATGCTCTTGTCATGGTTCAGTTTATGCTGCTTGTAAATTGCATTTGTTAAGTATGCATGTATCTAATATTCTTCATAAAACCTTTATAATTTGAAATACTTTAATATTCAAAACTTTAAAACATTGTCTGACAAGCACACTACGTTTAGTGAAACAATTTTGTTATGTTGTCGTCGTTATCGTTTATGCCATTTCCTTAATTTGAAACCAGCTATTAAGAGAAATCATTTCAAAATTTCTGGATTCCGTTAGATATATTAACAACAATAAATTCCTTTAATTACATTGAATTCTCTATAAGTTCTTCCTGCATTCTCAGTGAATCTAAATAAATTAATAGTATTTAGGTTAGGATAAGCTCCTCCAATATTTTTCATATCTATTCATAAGTTCCACAATAATATTCATCGATCTGAACACGCGACGTGTAACAAACAATATTATAACAATAATACTTACAATAATAATAAATTTTGTGATGTTAATTCATGGCCCACCAGATAGAAATTATTCGGCCATTTGAAAGCGGTAATAAACAAAACGAGTAATTTAAAGGAAAACTACTGAAGATGAGTATAGGGAATGTTAGAGCAAATCGGTATAGAATTTAATTGAACATCCAAAAATAGAAAAATGTACAGGGTGTTCTATTTGAAAAAAATAAGTTTTGCAACATTCAAAATTCTTGGATATGTCACTAATTTTTAAACACCCTGTATAATTTCACTGAATTTTTATTCTACGTTTTGATAAAACAATGTTAGTACTTGTTGATTTCAAAGTCGGAGATTTCTAAACTTAAATCAAGTGAAATTAATCAATTACATACACAATATAATGTCAAAATTTTAACAAAAATCGTAATATCTTAGAAACAGTTGAAGATAGGCATAAGATACCCTAATAGTAATTGTCATAGAATTTTATGGTAAATTCAAAAATATAATAGTCTATAGGGTGTTCCATTTAAAATAACAAAGTTCGTGGCTACTTCCGGTTAACCGGAAGTGCAAAAAAGGTGAAAATATTTTAGAAAGAAAGTAAATGCCAAATTGTTGCAAACCCCAATTTTTAAAACTGAGGAATTTCGTTAAGCCGGAAAACTCTAACCAGCCAGTTCGTGGAAAACCCTGTAAATCATTTTTATTTGGCCAGTCGCCTGGAACAAGTTATGATTATTAGAAAAAATATATGTCGTCGTAAAAAAGTGCGTCAGTTGTTTTTATCTAACTTAAATATATTAATTCTATACTAGAAAACGTAACAGTAACTATATTTTCATACGTTCAATAAATAATTTTGTTAATAATATGAATATGAACGATTATACAGGTATTCCATGTAAGTGGTTCATTAAAAGTTTATGAAGTTCTATTATTTACTTATACTTGAGATTTTTGGCACCATTATCTGTTCGATTGGAACTATAATGTAAAATACTTTAACCAAAACATCACTTCCGATTGACGGCGAAATGGATGTCACTTAGTTATTTTAAATAGAATGATCTAATTTTTTATTCATTTTTAGATTCTACCACCATAAATACGCCAGTATTCATTAATTATTCATATAGCTACATGTTTCCGTTTTTGAGTTATTTAAGTTTTTCTTTTTTTTTAGTCATAATCAATGCATCATTGAGAAATTGAGATATTAATTTAATACTGCAAGTAGAGACTCTAAATTTTCTATGTTATGAATGTAGATATTACTCGTAAGAAAAGGGTACGCACACCTTTACATTCTAACATACAGGGTGTCCAAAACTGAGGAACAAATGACATATTTCAAATGCCAAAAACTCCATTTTTTTAATAGAATACCCTGTATATTAATTAGAAATTAGAAAGTAAAAATTATCCCCTATTATTTTATATTCCCTATACCTATCTTTAATAGGCTTTGAGATATGAGCTACTATTTGTTAAACAGACTAACTAACCCTATCTTTAAATGTTTGTAGCTGGCTCTGAATGGGTTTAATGTCAAATTCATGTGTTATTCTTTGAAAAACCATACAAGAATGTGGCTGTTCGAATAATCATTTCTATTAATATTGCGTTGTAATTACTATGATATACATAAACACTTATGGTTAGTCAATAAATTTGACATTGATCCCATTCAGAGCCAGCTACAAACATTTAAAGATAGGGCTACTTACTCTGTTTAACAAAAAGTCGCGCATATCTCAAAATCTATTAAAGATAGGTATAGGGAATGCTGATATAAAGTGATAGGGCGATGATATTTTACTTTCCTGATTCGAATTAAAGTACTTTTATTCTATTTAAAAAAAAAAATTAGTTGAAAATATTGCTGTGGTCTGGCACCCAGGGTTTCGAAAATTTAAATTTGTATTTTTATTAATTCCAAATTGTCTTTATCAATGCTACGCAAGAGTTTCCACAATCACTATTTTATTTTATTTTGAAAAGATTTTGTTAATTGTATTGTTTGATGAATTTAAGTATTTTAATTGTTCTGTTTAAATTTAAATTCATTCAGTTGTACATTTTGCGTTTACCAGTATTGTATATAGTTCATTGTAATATTCTAGTTTTTATTTTCTTTGCAATTCATGCGCTGCTTTGGCACGCAATTGTATATTTTATATATATATATATTATATGCGACCGTGTTACCCAGAGGCTCAGTTTCTTGAAAGATTGCGGAGTAAGTACAGTTAAATTTATTTTCTTTGCTGCCATTTTTGGTAATTTATTTTTATTTAAAAATGTGTTCGTTTATTTGAATTTTTTCATCCTTCAAGGAACTCTCTTTTTTAATACATTTGCTGTTGTGTTTTATTGTGTACACATGTCGGATGTAAGATCAGTTATTATAATTGTTCTAGAAGAGATATGTTTTTTTAGTTTAAATAGTTTAATTTTCCGTTTCTTAGTTTTCAAATTAGTTTTTTTAGTTAATCACCTCGGTGTAGGTGAAAAGAAGCATTGTGCTTGTATTTAAATTTCTGTTTTATTTATATACTTGTTTTGTCCACGTTTAAATTAATTTAGGTTGTTGTAAGTTTGAGACCACGTGGATTTTTTGTGAAATAAGATTTTCTTCTAGAACAAATTTGTCTTTTGCTTTGTTTAGAGGATTTTGAATTGTCCTCTAGTAATTGTAGTAGAGTCTAATGCAGTTTTTGTTTTCGGCCAGAATCTTAAATTCATGGTTTTATTTCTGCATCATTGTAATTAAATGTTTTTTTTTCTTTTTTTTTAAATAAATTTAATGATTGTTAACGTCATTCAAATTTTCTGTTCTTTTATTTTTGAATCAACCATTTCAATCTCTGGGGATTTTAAAGAAAGTCAATTTTTCAAACGCCCACATTTTATTTTTCATGATTAGTTTAATTGTGAGAGTAACCCCGAGATAAATAGTTCTTTTGCGCCCTTTTATTTTTATCCGCTGAGCTAGTAAATTTAAATTTTCATTTTTTTTTTACTTTTCATTTTACATTTATGCTGGTACCATCAGTACACAGCAATATGTAACTTTGTTTGTCAGTTTTGAACACCCTGTATGTTAGAATGTGAAGTGTGTGTACCATTTTTTAGGGTTATATCTACATTCATAGCAAATTTAGAGTCTCTACTTGCAATATTAAGCGAGATATTAATTTCTCAGTGATGTAATGATTATGACTAAAAAAAAAAGAAAAACTTAAATAACTCAAAAACGGCAACATGTAGCTATAGGAATAGCTAATGAAAAATGACGTATTTATAGTCGTAGAATCAAAAAATGAACAAAAAATTATATCATTCTGTTTAAAATAACAAAGTTGACGTCCATTTCACGTACAATTTTCATAAACACTATTCACGATGAACGCATAAAGTATTAAATGATATCTTCTTCGTTAGTTCAATGGTTTGTAATTTATTGGAAGAACGAACAGATAACACACCTTATTGAAAGGTGTACGGCAGTGATTGAATTATCGACTTACGCAGCGGTCGCTGACTGAGCGAGAGTTTGGCGTATGGCTCTAGAGGACGTGCATTTAAACTCGTCATCTCTTAAGAAAATGGAGAATAATACTTGACACACAATACTATGAAAGTGTTAAAGCTGCAACGTTTCTCAACAGTGAATTGAGTGAATAAAATGCGGTTATTACTTTAATTAGTTGAGTTTCATTATTTTTATTTGAAGTTTACTCTATAACAATAACTAAATTTATTAGGATTATGAGTAATATATATTAAGTCAACCCTTGCGATTATCATATCAACAAGTATATAATAATTATATAATAATCATTGACGCCCTTCTTCATTCTTCTACTGGGTTTCATACACAAAATTGATAACTCGCGATCATTCAAGAACCAAATAAGTTATTAAACAAAACTCATGTTCGTTGCAACAAATAACATATTTTCATGATCTAATAAGCTATCATTTTCATTTTCAATGATTTTGTTTTCGTTAATACGATTAATGATTTATTGCTCAACAAATTCCATCGTGATTTAATAAAATCTTTTTTATCGATTTGATGAACTGGTCTTTTGGACCAATTTTAATGCATTATTTCATGTGAACAATGATTTCTTTCATTGTTTCAGGACCCATTTTGGTTCAGCATAATTTTATTTAATATAATTACCAAGCATCCAAATGACAGACGGAACCAATTACAAAGGCCAGTGCACTTACGATACGTGTTTGTTTACAGATTAAATATGTACGCAAATCTGCGACAATCGATGCTTCTGCGGTGCAAGCGCCGTATAATTGTGTACATAATGTTAGTTACCCACCAGAGTGGCGCGCTTTATCCTTTCATTAGCCACGATAAGATACTTCAGCCGATGTATAATGCCAACGGGAAAAAATATTTACAAAGGGTTAAATAAAATTCTATTTGCGCTTTTATACGAGTGTATGTACAGCGTGCAGGATAATAAATGCTCAAGAACATTAATACCGCCGGTTTTAATTCAACAAAAAACGACTTCTGCTTAGGTTAACGATAGCGATATGGTTCTCGCGTATTATTTTTGCAAGAAATAATATCAGAGAAAACAACTGGCCCCATATGGGTTTGATAGCCATTTAGTTATAATTTGAGTTAATTTACCTTGAATTAATCTTACTTCTAAGTTTTTATTATTTTGCTGAAACTGGCTGGCTATCAATTACAGTGTAACTGGTCGGTTTTTGTTATTCAGTATTTATTTATATTTATGGTAAAGAAGTTGTATAATATCCAGTACTTACGATCAAAAATACAACGCGTCAGATCTAAGAGGATGGCGTTTATATAAAAGAAACAAAAGCTTGATATATCTCGACTGTATATGTCGAAAACATGAACGTTTTACTAACTGGTAGTCTTTTACATTAATTGCTTTAACACAGTGGTAAATATATACCTTATCATTTTATGTAGTAAAAGTTGTGATAATAGTGAACCATGATTAGGGAATATATAACTGATAGCTGAAATCCAAGGGAAAAGTATATCTCGCGTGATTGACAAGTGATTTCATTATCCCACATTAAGCTTATAGAATTTTAACAATGTTTATTTTTGAAGATAAAGGAAACTATTAAAATATGTACCTAAGTAATAAAGTAGTGAAACATAGTTTCAATTAAAAGTGATTACTTTTTAACAGCCGTAAGCGTGTGATTTGTTTAAATAAATACATAAAAGTTTTCAAAATCGATTATAAAAAAAAGGATAATATGAAACTTTATTTTAAGACATGTAGTATTGAAGTGTATGATTATGTTATTTAAGGAGTATGGTGCTGAAACTAGTCGCCTTTATTAAACATTTTTTAGATTGTGAGACTGAAACCTTAGTCTTTTTATTTTATAAAATTTAAATTTAGTAAAAAGAAACATCCATTGCACTAAGCATGTATTTTATTGTACTTACTTGGATAATTATCTACCTATTTTTTCTCATGTCTTCAATCTACTGCTAGAACAATTTTTTAGTTGTAGAGATCTTTTTACTATCAACGTTAAAAGCATATACAGGGTGACTCACTATGGTGCCGAACTCAATGCTCAATCAATTGGTTTCATGTGCTAGGTGACACCACTTATCACGCCACGCTTACGTCACCTTCAGCCACCCCCACGCCATTTCGGTGCGAAAATCGAGTGCGATTTTTGTCAATGGGCGCCTTCAACGATACGAATAATCCATTTTTTTTTTGCTCGAGTATTATTTCTGACGGGGCGACATTCACAAACCACGGTACGGTAATCGGCACAACATGCATACTGGAGTATCGAAAAATCCCCATGGTTGCGCCAAGTTAACATCAATATCCTTGAAGTAAGTTGTGTGGAATAATGGCAATAGCTTATTGGTCTATTCATCGATGGAACTTAAATGTTGAAACTTAGTAACGTGTAATATATAAGAATTTCCAAATAAAACACGATCTTTTCTCTGCATTTGTTTATGATCTTTCTTTTAGGTTATGTGTCTACTTTCACACGTTCACTAGCCCTTATTTTGGAATTTTGCATCTCGTTTCAATTGCAGTTGCTTTTTTGGTGTCGCATCTTATACTTTTGCTAATGTTTGGCCGAAAATTGTTCTGTTCACCTAATCACTGAATAATTTTCGTTATATACCGAAACGTGTCATCTTTCTATTTATATAGAACATTCTGTATATTTTATTTTCGATTGCAATATCTTAATAGTCTGTTAGATTCCTGTTACATCTGACAGTTTTTTGAGAAACGGATTATTAATGAAATGACGTTATCGCCATAGAATGAAGAAACAAAATAACGCAGGAAGTACTTAAGTTGGCATTTGAAATTAGTAGTTATGTACTCAGTATGTTGCAGTATTGTACGAAGTTAAAATAATGCAAATTAATATATAATTGAGAAATACGAGCAAGTAATGGCTGAACTCAGACTCACATACCTCACATTTTTCTCTTACTTAGTAAGGCAAAACTGAGAAGCTAAACACAGGAATACTGAAGATGCCAGCTTATACAGAAGTAAAGAGTGGTCAACACTAGTGAAAGCCCTAGCAATCAATATTAACATAAACCACAGTTATTTTTTTACGGATTCATTGTAGTGGATTATTATTAATAACAAATGGTTTTATTAATATTATTTTAATAAACCATGTTGCCTGGATATAGTAAGGAATGAACCAACGGTTTAGTGCGCTTGGAGAAACATCTCTTGGATACTTAGCAAATTTGTTGCTATTGCAATCAATCATAGTTATTGATTGTGTATCTTCTGCCTTTTTCATAGCACAGGAGTGATGGTTGGTTCTATGCATACCTACAATCTTCTGTAAGCATCCATAATATATGCTTACAGTCTTATAGACGCTACAAATATGCATGTAATATATGAATCGTGTAATTTTCCATACATCACATTATGGAAACAAAATGGGTACATCAAAAATATGTGTTGAATATTTTCACGTTTTTATAATAGCTAATAGATGCATCTCTGTCAAACCATGTTTATGTTTTCAAATGAAAATAATTGCGATATAACTGTATTTTATGGAGGATATCAAAATGCAAGAACGACATGCCTAGATTTTCTAATTGACATTGACGGTTTCATATTATTCCGTTCCAAAATAAGTATCAGAAATATTAAAAAGCAATCGAGACTTTTGGAAAGTGCTCTAAATTTACAGAAATGCACGTCCTCCAATATGATAATTTGGATAAATATTTCCATTAATGGTCCAATTCTTCAATGTAAAACGAATTAATTTGCTTCCTTAAAAAATAGGACATACACACACATAAAGATCTGATTTGTTTCTTCAGTTATGATTTTTTTATCAATGTTTCTAATAGATTAACCTCCATACACAATGCTGCTCTATGGTACCATCTTTAGCAAATTAAATGCGTATCTAAGCTCTACAAATCTTCGATTATACAATCGAAGCTACAGCACACTGAAATAGTCATTAAAAATCATTTGCAAACAATTCTAATTTATGCATTGCTCAGTACGCAGTACTTTGTAGTTTCGGTTGCATAAATAATCGATGATTTTGTGAAGCCTTTAATTCGCATTTAATTTGTAAAGGTGGCACATTAATATATGAATCTGGAAACAGGAGCGAGCGTATGACATATGAATAGGGTTGGAATATTATTTTTTTTCCACAGGCCAGGGCTGAAACTTAGCAGTACATATTAGCACCATTATGATATAAATCGGGAAATTTATTAATATAACTTTCGCACTGCATCAACCCATGGTCTCATTTTCCACACAAAATAATTACACGTCCGCTTTATATAAAGATCCGCTCGGTACAAATTCCGCTTCACCTATTTTTTACTTTACACATCGGGTGCCTGGTGTACTCAGTACGGACCCTGGCCCGTGAAAGATTTCGCAATTCTGCCTTTGATTTATTACTTACCTTTAATACCTAACAGCGGCTTCGCAAGTTTGTATACAATTACACCGTATTACTGATCGAAGGACACGAGTTGATTGAAATTGTTAAACTTGCACGCCGACTGAATAAAGGAATTTCACCTCAAATTTTAAAAATAATTCAATGAATAGTTCCTGTTGATATGAAATTGAATGCTATTGACCTTGCCCCAGTAAACAAACGGCGTGTTACACTTATGAGAAAAGCCATTAATAAATTGTTTGTTTTCGCCGTATCATTTATTTTAGATGTTTGTCGACCTTAAACAATGATTGCTATGGTTTTTATAGGCGGTTGTAAAATAATGTATTAAAGAACAAGTTTCATAAGAGCAATTTTATTAGATGAATACAAGTTTGAGAAACAAGTTTTTTTTTTTAATTAAAGGACGAGTATTTTTTTTATAATTCGCACATTAATTACCCTTTTGGAACTTTTGGTAGAATTTTTTTTATAGACCTATTAACGACGTTATAACTCATAAACGTCATCTAACTCCAT
Source organism: Protaetia brevitarsis (assembly GCA_004143645.1). Classification (NCBI taxonomy): domain Eukaryota; kingdom Metazoa; phylum Arthropoda; class Insecta; order Coleoptera; family Scarabaeidae; genus Protaetia; species Protaetia brevitarsis. The sequence continues at coordinate 2,404,955 of RXPK01000218.1, forward strand.
AGAGTGTGTTTATAGCTTTATTGTAACATGAAATTAGAAAAATACATTTACTGCATTATTTCATAATTTTTTTTTTTTCGATTTCTAAGCGACTTTTACCAATTTTTTTTTTTTTAATTAAGGTAATTTCAGATACACTTCCTCCAGAATCTATTAGTAAGTGATAGAATATCGTGTAGAATTGAGGACATGTTCCAATTTTTTTTTTGTTTGGCAAATTATAATCACAACCATACTTGATATTCAAGCTTTTATATCTCATTCTACCTACCTTTCTGCTTTTGTAATTGGCCATCCCTTATCAATCGTGCTAAGAATGAAGTGGATAGGATAAGAAGGTAGAAATAATACAACCTTTTCACAATCTAACATTTTTATAACATCATTATTTATTCTTTTACTTCATTATAATTACTTACAGAGTCCAGCAGTACAGCATCTACATCACACCCAAGATTTCCACCAATAATGTTCATACAATTACATAATAATAATAATATGTATTTACTTACACATTAGTGTTACATCATACAGTATTTAGTTAGTAACTACCGACAGCCTTTATTTATTCGCTTTTAAAGAGTTTCTCCAAAAACAATCCGCATCGCCAAAGTTTGTGGTAAGTAAAACTTGTTTGAGGTGGTTCTTACTAGCTGGCGTAAAATTGTTATTGAAAAGTCTCTTTGTTGTTTATTATTTATTGCACTGCTTCAACGTAGTCTAAGATTAGTGCCCGGCAATATAGTGTTTTGCAACACTCATGTGTACTTTCTTATTTACATTATGTATACGATTAAGGTGGCTCACATAAAAACGCGAATAATTGTGTGAGCCCACCTTTTTAAGGTCGTCAAATAGTTAAAAATAGATCGCTGTATTGCCATCTCAACGTAATGAGCTCTTTGCTCCCTTTAATTATTATTATAATAATACACATTTCTTTATATTATTTTTTTGAGATCAAGAAAAAAAATCACATTAACCATTTATTTACTATATATTATATATTTAATAAGAATTTCTGGTTATTACTATCTCAAAAAATATTATTAATTATCATTTTCGCGTAAGAAAATATGTTTTTTTTTTATTTATTTTTACTCATTATTAGTAGTAGTATATGTAAAAAAATAGACATATAATGGTGAAAAACCGTAAACGTAACAGAAAATTTACTGTTTACTGTTAAGGTCACCCAACTTCCCACTTATTATTTTACAATAAAAGGCGAATCCTAAACTTAGTTAATATTTTAATTTACAAATAATTAATTATCATTACAATATTAAATTGATGTAGAAAAAATTTGTACAATACGAAAGCGGTTGGGGGATTAGATTCTCCGATATCCAAAATTATTTTCCCAAAATGAAATAAATATTAAATAATAATTTAAAAGATGAGAGCGCTCTCTTGGAAAACGCCCCCCCATAAAATAATATTCTATCGATATAAATAATAATTTTTTATGGAAAATAAAGGAAAACAGGTATGAATGTCGACGAATCGTGCCCTACCTCGATCATTTCTCTTTAGAAAACTAAAAGGAATTTGGAAACTTGCAAACTGATCGATGAAACAATGCGACAATTTCGGAAAGTGAGGGCGCACGATGATGACACGATAATAGTAAAATTACTGAAATTTGAAGTACTATCGAATTGGAATATGCAAATTAATATAAAGAAGAAAATGAAGTTGTCTCAGAGGATAATAAAAATAATAATCTTACATTCACGATACTAATGAAAAACTATTAAAGAAATCAATTCCTTTAATTCACTTAATGCATATGCGGCCCGCTTTCTCGCTCTCTATAAATATTTGAAATTGAAGGAATACTAACCACAAAATATTATATAAAAAAAAAAAATGAAATGAGAATTTTTCGCAATTTTTTTTATTTTTTTTTTGTTTTTATTTTCGAAAGAATACGCTACGAAAAAGCAATAAAAGAGGAAACTACATAATAATAAATAGGTTTCAACAAAATTTAAAAATTTATATAACAGAAAATATATATTTTTTAAATTATTTAAAAAAAAAGTTGTACTTCTATTATAATTTCACGAGATCAATTTTTTTTAATTATAAGTGGGATATTGTGTTATACTTATTCAACAGTTGTACTGGAGATCTTTGATGGTATCACAGACTCGGTTGCTTTCTTTGCCGAGATGGACTCGTTGTTTACGCTTACGTATTGCCATTAAAATTCTGCCTAACAAAAAAACACAAAAAATATAGTTTCCAATCACCAAATAAGATATAGTAAATTCAAAAGCGAAATTTGTGCCATATGAATATATATTTATGTTTGCTTCAAAGTTGTAACGTTAATATTTCATTTTTAAAAGGGACAAATTAATACAGTAGAGACAATTATACAACGTAAGCCAAAGCAATTTTTAATAAAATATGCATATAAATCAAGATTCTATTTTAATAAATTAACCAACTCTGGACCTCAGAGCCAAACAGCATTAAGTCCACTTTTTTTTCGTTTTGTGAGGTTATGATCGTTCCTATGGTATTTTTTCCGCTCTTTCCAAAGGCGACGCATATCAAATCCAGTTTCTTTTCGTTTATAAATAGAACCAAACAGTATTAAAGGTTTTCGATACTGTTTGGATCTGGAAGATATCCAATATTTATATATTAAGTCCAAATGTGAAGTTAGGTGACAGCACATAATACTGTTTTGTTTTAGTGTACATCATTTATCATAATATTAAGTCACATTATTTGGTTCGTGAAGTTAACAGGAAATACGTGATAATTTGATTGTTTTAATATTTAATAAGTGAATGGAGTCAACATGCTGACATCAAGTGGGCAAAAGATACTACAAATCGCATTAACACAAGCCAAGTGCAACGAAATATCTGAAAAACCTGTTATAACCTCCCTTTTGGCGGAAGAGAACGGTAATTAAAAAATTACATGAGTTTATCAAAAGTTATTGTTTTATTTTTAGCTTTTGTTGCTGATAACACGCAAGATAATAATATCATTATAGAAGATGCTGAGATCGTTATGGAAATACATCCAACCACTAATAATAGCACGCGGGATATCCCTCATGAAAATTTGAAAATTCTTGTAACTGAATGTGGCAATACTGCAGAGAATGTTATTTCTTTGAATAAAGATGTGCACAATACCACCTTTGTTAGTAAAAACAATGTGAATTCCAATAGTAAATAAATTCTCCGAAGTAATCAGACAAGTCTCAGCTACCAGAAAGCTCACCAGGGCATCTTGTTCAAGGAAATCGAAATAAAGATAAAAATAACGAATTCGAGAAACCTTCTAAAATAAATATTTTACAAAATATTATTATTCAAAATAATGACGATGGACCTCACAATAAAGCAGATGAAGTAGCCGAAAATAATTTACAGCATAAAGAAGACTGTACTGAATTTTAGGACCCATCTTATCTCCCTGAGGAAAGTAGTGATACAAACGAACTGGAAGGACAAAAAAAGATGGAGAAGATGTAGAAATCCGAGAAAGTAAAGGAAAGAAGAGAAAAAGAAATTCTGATAATTGGAAGAAAAACATTAAAAGGCAAAGGAGAGCTGCTGGTGAAGATTATCCGTCAGCCACTAATAAGCTTATTGGAAAAAATGTCATGAAAGCACCTTGTCGTTAAAAATATTCTAAATGTAACCTCAATAAAAACGAATGTTAAAATGCAATCATCTTCATTGTGCATTTTCTCTTTAATTAATTAATTAAATATTATTCATTTTTATTTATTTGTTTGTTACTTAAACTTTAAGATTAATAATAGTTTTCGTTTGTAACACTTTGGTGTGATCTCGCATTTATTTTAGAAAATAAGTTTCTTTTTTGTGTTTTTCTGCCTTTTGTTACCCTTTATTAATTAGTTATATTAATTGATATTAATTAATTTTCTCCTTTGCATTGATCTACCATGAGCTTCTTAATAATTCAGTATCAAATGCCACGATCTATAAAATCGTAGAAGCTAACAGTACTAAGTCACAAAATAAGGTATTAAGTCACTAGAAATGAAGTCCATTGCTCGAACCAAACAGTAATAAGTCCCACAATTAATTTAAAATTATTTCAATAAATTAGGAGTTTGGTTATTATCAGCTTTAGTTAGCTTCTAAAATCATTTCTTCTATTTACAATAGTAATCGGTTTAAAATATACCATTGTTCAAAATCTTTACTCTCCTGTAAAATTTAAAAACTTTGACTTAATACTGTTTGGCTCTGAGGTCCAGAAATTAAGTCTTCGTAATTAAAATGGTAAGGAACTTACCAAGGCGCAAAGAAAATAAGATAAATGGGGCAGAGAGTGCCGTCGTATTTGAAGAATAAAAACGAGGGTTTAAAAGAAAATATTGAAGAAAAATAAACACATGGGTAGAATATTTTGATGGAGTCCTAAACATTGGCCGTAACGAAGAGGAAGAAATAGAGGAATCAACAGTCCAAGAGATAAAAGAATGTCAAAACTAAGAAATAAGAAAGTGCAGGCGAAAATGATATTGCCTCAGAAGTCCTAAAATATGTAAGAGGCAAAGTGAAAGAAAGGATTAGCACCTTGCTAAAGCGAATATGGCGCGAGCAAAGGATGCCAGTTCAATGAAGAAAGGGGGATAAAGCCAACGGCGGAAACTACAGGGGTACTACCTCACTGGTTGATGTCAAATACAAAGTTTGGGGTAAAAATTAATGGGAATAAGAAAAAGTATCTAATAATAAAACAAGCAACAACAAATGAACAAATATATAGTAAATTCGAAACAGATACAAGAAGACATACTTTTTGAGAAAGTAAGTCATTTTGATTACTTGGGAGTAATGTTTAGAAATAGCAATGAAGGGGACAAAGAGATAGGAAAAAAAACATTAAACAAGGGAAGCGATGCAATATTAAAGTCAAAAGCAGTTTGTCAAAATCACTAATAATCTCCAGTGATGGCGGTGCTAAAAGCACTAGAGGCGCATAAATACAACTCAAAATAGATCTGGAGCTGTAAACATACCCTAAACACATTGAGGATGGCTAATAATCTATCCCTAATCTGGGTACCTGGGCACTCACTCATTCTTGGAAATGAGGAAGCAGACATCATTGCCAAAAATAGTGTTACGGAGCAATTTCAGGGACCAGAGCATGCCATTAAAGCATATCAAATTTTGGGTAAACCAGAATTGAATAACCTGCCTTGATTGTAGTTTGGAGTGTGTGCCCCAGCTTCGCCTGGCTGTCTTCAATAGGTTCTCTTATTTTTAAAAGCCCTCTGATTTCTTCTGCACAATATAATAGTAATATACCTTTTCTTGAAAGACCGTAGCATATTTTTTTGGTGGAAAAGTGATCGTTATGGTTCTTATCTCACTGTAGATTCCATCGATCAATGAATTCAATTTAAACTAATTCTTAAATATTAATTTAATTATAATTCCATTCAAATGTTCGAAGAAATAAATATTATATTCCATTTCTGAGAAAAATTAATAGTGGAATACCAAGCTTAAAACGGTCTCTTTAAGAGAATATTTTTGTTTCAAGTATTCATAGCATTTATTGTGTTAAGTTATATTTAGCGACATCCCAGATTCTAACAACATAAAACGTTGCCCTGCACGCAAACGGCAGTGCCATTTTAACGATTTTTTTAACAAGGCAATAACGATTAATTAAACGTGGCCACCTACGGAAATCTCTAATTTTTCGTAGACGCAATTTGTACATTATGTGCGACAACTCTAGATGTTGTCATGGTCAAGTCAGCAGCCTTCAATTACTCCTCCTGCGTAGGTGTGACCTCACTAATATAGTAACGGTTCTCGTTAAGGAGAACATTTTATTAAGGGCATCTTTTATATATGTATATCACAAATAATGATAAAACTTGTATATTTCGGAGGTGTCAGCCCATTTAGATTACTACTTTACATATGTATTTGTACATTCGTAGTATAGTATATTTAATCTATAACGTCATAAAAAAAACATCATCCATCGTGTTACAACTCGCACGAAAACATCCTGCCTTTTTTTACTACGGTAGGAAACGGAGTTGATAAAATCCCGTTGTTATTTCGATGAACAATTTATATTTTTGTTGATAAGAGCAAAGCATCCGTTTCTAATCGTCGCTTTTTTTCCATCACAATCGCGAACTCTTTATCGCAAGCGAGTGTGACGTAGAGGTGTTGGGAAAGACGCAAAAAAGAAACGGTCTATGTAGAGAGTTGGGCATTTAAATATAAAAAGAAATCGCTGTACACCTCAAGTATAACTTTTTCACAACTGTACTCAAGCCGCTACGAAAATTAATAATACTGCGTAGCATCCATCGGCGAATGCCGTATTATGCGAGATCACGTGATGCTTCACAACCAAGGTCAATTGATAATGTTTGTGTTGCGTACGACTATCTTGGTTAATTTCGAAGATAAAAAAAGAATATTCAAACCGACTATGTATAATCATTGCAGGAGCGTGTATAAGGTAAAGTCAGGTAAGTGTGTAACCGGGGCAAGTGTGTAGTTTGTTTATATTTATTTTTAAAATTGAACTACGGACGTCCTCTTGTTATAATACTAATGTACTAAACTTCATACTAGTTTTACAAATAAAAGTTCGCATCTCTTAACGTGTAATAACTTGAATATCTTGTGAATATATCATACCTTATTAAACAGGCATCAGTTTAATATTACATTCTTGCCCGAATAATGCTATTAATATAAAATGCGGAACGATTACACACTTGCCCCATTTTGCTGGGTAAGTGTGTAGTATTGGCAGTGTTTAAAATTTCTTTTTTGCAATTAGTGCCGTAACCATACCATTTATTCCACTAGTGCCGTAATAGGGTCTATTACAGCACTAGTTGCGTAATAGAAATGGAACATTTAAGCAGATTTATTTTAAGTTGGTCACATTGCCACAGAAATGGAGATGTCAATATGACATTTTGTAAGCAAGTTTGAGGTTATTATATTAAAATTCATTGTAAGATTTGATATTTTTAATTAATCTTTGATATAGTACAACTATTATAAATATTTATATTAACGTTTGAATTATCTTTCGAAGTGATAGTGATACTGTGTGCAGTAGAAACATTCTGTTGAAAATTATCGTTCTCTGCGATAGTGATATTGCTTCTGTTGGAGTACTCAAACTGTGAACCATTCCCAGAAGTTCCAGGTAGATTCACATTATTTTCCTGTGCAAACATATTTCCAACATCAATTTTATTTTTCATAGAAGAGGCAACGTAACCTTCAGCAACAGCCGTGCTTTTCCAGTCACCTAATCGTTTTATAGTTAAAATATCACCTCCAGTATTTGCTATATGTGTCGCACTGGATCTTCTAAAACAATGTCCTGTATAAAGATGAGGATCTGGTAAATGAAGAAAACTGGCAATTTGTTTAGGAACATTTCCCATGGTGTTAATACCGATAGGGCTATTAATTAAGCAGCCATGACGATAAGTTAGAAAAAACGTTTGTGAGTAACTGTTTTAGGCCGCAGATTATTATATTTTTTTTATAAGTTCGATGCAGTTTACATCAGTCACTGCGAACATTCTGGGTACATTGTTTTTTGTTTTAGGTATGTTGACTATAATGGAATCGGAATTGTATTGAAGATCTTCCACACATATATTAATTAACTCTTCTCGCCTACAGGCCCATTATATCCTATTATCAAAATAACCTAGAATATAAAGAATTTACAAAAAAGTAACGAAATAAAATCAACACTAACCTTTATAGCTAAGTATATTTTATCATCGGCTTGTTTCAAAAATCTATGAATATCTTCTTCTTCTAAAATTTTAGATTTTTTTGTTTGATAACCTTTAGATAGCCGTTTTAATAATGCTTGAAGTTTCATATATTTTGATATATCCACATTTCTATGTACATTTAAACACGATCTTAACATCGAATAAATCGACCATAATGATGACGATTTATAATCTTTACGTAGCATTTCAAAATAAGCAAGTAAGACGTTCTCAGAAATATGAAGAATTTCCTTTTCTTTGCACCATTTTTCAAAATTTTTATATCGCTTTTGATAAATAGTGTACGATTTCTCCGGAAGTAAATTATTAATGGTTTTTCCAGCAATTTGCCGTATTTCAGGCGGAGTGCATGAAAAAGTTGTAGAGCTCATATTAAATATTATAATATAGTTACTTTAGTAATATAATATATAACAAATTTCAAAAATGTGTCAATTTAAATCTTGTGCCAAACCAAGGTGGCAACTGGTGACAACCACCACAAAATTTCCCTAGATTATCAATTTTTTCTCGTTTTGCTTTTACAAAAAGAGAAATTTTAAAACTAATTGCAAAAAATATCATAAAAGACACGTTTCATTTGACATTAAAGCACTCATTCAGTTAAGAATGAGAAACTCTGAATTCGTACTTTGAAACGTCAAAATGAAACTTGTCTTTTAATATACTATTTTTTTCTAGTAAACCGTTGATAATTATAAAAGGTGTATCTATCGAAGGTTTTCAACTGAGCATATATTACGTACTTCTATGTTTAAAATTTATGAAAATGTCTTATTATGTGAACAATGTTACATTTTCTTCGCACTATGCAATTTTTACTACACACTTACCTAACTTTACCTTGTAGGATTTATTATTAACACTTTAGGCTACCAAGATTGATTATTATAATTTTGCAGTGTTATTTTCATGCAGTTCTTCAAACAGCTTCGCCTTGTTTGTTTGAGGTTTTTTGCATGGGATATTATTATAAAGATATCAGTTGTACATAAAATGATAAACAATTTTATGACCGTTACAAACATACAAAACTGGATATTTTTAGAACTGTAAAAAACGTTACGCCATAAAATTCTACCAATATATTTTACACGCATCTAACAAACTTAACAAAAAAAAATGTGATTGTTCCGAATTCGTTCGGATCTTAGGCAACTATTGCAAAGATTGTAAAAATAATCTTCTGCAAACAGATAGCGTTCACTACTGCTTCTATCATTCTTTTTAATGCGCTCTTGCCCACCTTACAATTAGCGGTCTACGACCATAACAATGCCTTATCACTAGCTTCGGGGAAAAAATATTACGTATTTCTGCATTCTAGGAACATGTAAAGCCTTGGATCAACGAATATGTATAAAGAAGCAACTTTATCCAGGAACTACCTGATAATGTTCTGGCAACCATTAAAAGATGGTAAAACTACAAACCCAATTATGTCGGTCCAAATAATGCAACTCGCCTATCTTATAAGTAACTAAAATTTCCTTTATTATTATAATTACAGAACATTCAAAGAAACTTGTAATCTGACAACAGAAAATATCTGGTTCGTAAAAATAACTTGAAAGCTATTACATCTGATTCAACAAAATTTACTTTGTGAACATCCTAATCTTCCAGCGATTACATTTGCAATAGGAGAAGCTTTTATTTGTGCAGCGTAAGCATCCTTATATTACTGGCCTTTTCACGCACAAAACGATATAGTTCTGCTTTGATCTATTAAAGTATTTACATCATTGGCATCATGTGGACTCCTTGCTTATTGAAGTGGAGAAGAATGCCAAGCCATACCAATGGATGGTAAACATACTGTTAGAAACCGACACCACGCTGGGAATGCCATCGGGCTTACACTTGACTCATGATCGATGCATTCTCCGCTTCTTTCGTAATATGCAGGAATAAGTGCAAGGAGGTACCTGCTGGTTTAGCAAGGTATGGGCGCCCAAGAACATCAATAATAATCATTTTTTTTTTTGGCAAACCAGAAAGTGCTCAAATACTGGAACACCTGTTCTGGTTTTGATAATGGAATAATCGGGGACATCATCCGTCACTGTCCAGGTGGCTTCAGAATCAGGTACATGATATCTGGGAATACTGGTTTTCTCTGAAAGATCTGAAAAAGATTTCATTGAGCAAAATTCTACCCTAACTTAGCAACCTGAAGTTGTTTGATGAACTCTAGCATTAACGTACGCCCTACGAGATGCAGCGAATGAGATTATTAAAAGAACAATGCGGGCGCTTATCTTCTTTAATTACTAAACCATAATATGCGTTGCAGAATGCTTCAGATATATTCTGATTTATGCAAAGGCTTACTGGTTCATTTATTAAAGGAAAATGAGCATAACAATTAAGTAGGTTTAGCTTCAAATTTATTTTGAAAATGCCTAGATTATTCCTTAAAACTCTCTCAAATGCACTTTTCCTGATTTCACATTGCCGATTGATTGTTTATCTTACTTTCTGATGACTTTAAATCGACTTCCAATGTTAAAAATAGTATATTAAAAGACAAGTTTCATTTTGACGTTTCAAAGTACGAATTCAGAGTTTAAGAAACTCGTTTCTTGACTGAATGAGTGCTTTAATGTCAAATGAAACGTGTCTTTTATGCTATTTGTTGCAATTAGTTTTAAAATTTCTCTTTTTGTAAAAGCAAAACGAGAAAAATTTGATAATCTAGGGAAATTTTGTGGCGGTTGTCACCAGTTGTCACCTTGGTTTGGCACAAGATTTAAATTGACAAGTTAATTTAAAATTGACACATTTTTGAAATTTGTTATATATTATATTACTAAAGTAACTATATTATAATATTTAATATGAGTTCTACAACTTTTTCATGCACTCCGCCTGAAATACGGCAAATTGCTGAAAAAACCATTAATAATTTACTTCCGGAGAAATCGTACACTATGTATCAAAAGCGATACAAAAATTTTGAAAAATGGTGCAAAGAAAATGCATTCTTCATATTTCTGAGAACGTCTTACTTGCTTATTTTGAAATGCTACGTACGTAAAGATTATAAATCGTCATCATTATGGTCGATCTATTCGATGTTAAGATCGTGTTTAAATGTACATAGAAATGTGGATATATCAAAATATATGAAACTTCAAGCATTATTAAAACGGCTATCTAAAGGTTATCAAACAAAAAAATCTAAAATTTTAGAAGAAGAAGATATTCATAGATTTTTGAAACAAGCCGATGATAAAAAATATACTTAGCTATAAAGGTTAGTGTTGATTTTATTTCGTTACTTTTTTGTAAATTCTTTATATTCTAGGTTATTTTGATAATAGGATATAGGAGCCTGTAGGCGAGAAGAATTAATTAATATATCTGTGGAAGATCTGCAATACAATTCCGATTCCATTATAGTCAACATACCTAAAACAAAAAACAATGTACCCAGAATGTTCGCAGTGACTGATGTATACTGCATCGAACTTATAAAAAAATATAATAATCTGCGGCCTAAAACAGTTTCTCACAAACGTTTTTTTCTAACTTATCGTCATGGCTGCTTAATTAATAGCCCTATCGGTATTAACACCATGGGAAATGTTCCTAAACAAATTGCCAGTTTTCTTCATTTACCAGATCCTCAACTTTATACAGGACATTGTTTTAGAAGATCCAGTGCGACACATATAGCAAATACTGGAGGTGATATTTTAACTATAAAACGATTAGGTGGCTGGAAAAGCACGGCTGTTGCCAAAGGTTACGTTGCCTCTTCTATGAAAAATAAAATTGATGTTGGAAATATGTTTGCACAGGAAAATAATGTGAATCTACCTGGAACTTCTGGGAATGGTTCACAGTTTGAGTACTCCAACAGAAGCAATATCACTATCGCAGAGAACGATAATTTTCAACAGAATGTTTCTACTGCACACGGTATCACTATCACTTCGAAAGATAATTCAAACGTTAATATAAATGTTTATAATAGTTGGTACTATTTCAAAGATTAATTAAAAATATCAAATCTTACAATGAATTTTAATATAATAATCTCAAACTTGCTTACAAAATGTCATATTGACATCTCCATTTCTGTTGCAATGTGACCAACTTAAAATAAATCTGCTTAAATGTTCCATTTCTATTACGCAACTAGTGCTGTAATAGACCCTATTACGGCACTAGTGGAATAAATGGTATGGTTACGGCACTAATTGCAAAAAAATCTTAATAGATAGTGGTAGTATCTCCATGTTTTACTTTTGACGCTAATACTTATTATTTTTATTATTGCTATTATTGTCAGTTTATCTTATTATTGTTAAAATTTGTTCTATGTTGACAATGTCGATCCTGGATCTGGTGTCAACATACTGCATGAGAATCACAAGCAACTGCATACGTCATCTTTACTACCTGCTGCAAGCGGTCATCACAGATGGATCCTGACGAACCCGTTAGTGATTTAATGCCGTTCGTTGCCCTGATTCACACAGTAATCAATTTGTAACGCGTTGTACTAATTATCAACGTCGAAAACGATTATAGACCTCTGCTATCACTGAGAAGATGATAACTTGCGTACGCCTAGAAACCAAAGCGGAAGAGAAAAATGCGGAAGCTGCTCGTAACAAACAAACAAAGTCAACGCTCTCTCCCCGCCCCACGGACCAGGCAGTTTTAATTTATTCCTTATATAGATAACTGTGCATCGTTCCTCTATGCGACGTCAATTGAATGTTAAAACGATGAAACCAGGACGGTGTAGCAACATTGCCCAGAGGGGGCCCCCAGTTCCACCTAGTGGGAATAGGTAATTATGATTGAAGAGCGTTTTATAGATGGACGGATAAATAGTTTCGCACTTCCTCAATTACGAAGCGTCCAAAGATTTAATGATGTCGTCATTTTGCGTGCTGGTCGGTTGTATGAATGTGTACCTACACATAACATAGGTGGTGTTGGTGCTGCTTGTTTATTCCGCTGGAATAGCGGGTCTGTTTACTCGCGCAAAATGTAACTGTAGATCTCGTATAGTATTCGTATGTACGGTTATTCAACGCCTCTAGGTAGGTCGCGCGTTCCTCTTTATTCAGGATGTGGGTGTTGATTTTTAGAGACGAAACTAATATTTATTTCATGTATTTGCATAATGTTTCTTCTTTATTTTTTGTTTCGCGAAATCGTTTGTTTTTATAAATCTAGAAGACAAACAGTTGTCACTTGGCACAGTGTCAAACGAATTCCGGTTTTTTTTATTATACAGGGTGATTCTCAATATATGCGACAAACTTTAAGAGCTAATTCCTGAGGTTATTTTGATCATAAAAGTTCATATGAGTATATGTTCAAAACGGTTTGGTTTTAAAGTTATTGTATGTTTAATAATAAATTATGAACTATGACTATCACGATATAATATCACAGTTGGTTCTTCAAAAACTATTGTGTTGAGAGGGAATTGTTTATTTGTCATTTCAATATTTGTCAATAGTTGTCAGAGTAATCATTCAGTTTATTACCAGTTTCTGTTTTCTAAAATGAATTACACGAATGCTGAGATGTGTGATATGCATTTCGTTTACGGTCTTGCCAATGGAAATTCGCGTGCTGCTAGACGTCTTTATGAAGAACGATACCCGAACCGTATCATTCTGCATCATTCAATACTTGCCCGTCTTCAGCAACGTCTTAATGAAATGGGAAATTTAAAAAAACGCATGACTGATAACGGGGCACCCATCTACAGTGAGAACTCCACAAGTTGAAGAAATGGTACTAAATGAAATTGAGGGATATCCTACTACAAGCACCAGAAAAATTACGTTTGCTTTAAACATTAGTCAGGTCACAGTTTGGAGAATATTGAAAGATCAATATTCAACTTGTTGTATTCATATCACATTCAACGGGTGCAGGCACTTTTGCCGGCAGATTTTCCGCAAAGAGTGGCTTTTTGTCAATGGATACAACACAAAATCGCACAAAATCTTGACTATTTGGCTCAAATATTCTTCACCGACGAGGCTCCTTTCTCTAAAAACGCGATTATTCATTTTCATAGTAATCACATATGGGGCCGAAGAAAATCCGCACGAACTAGTGAATGCCCGTCATCAACATCAATTCTCTGTCAATGTGTGGGCCGGAATTGTTGGAGAACACTTGATAGGTCCACATTTTTTACCGATGCGGTTAAATGGCGAGGTATACCGTAATTTTCTTGAAGAGGAGCTAACCCTACTGTTGGAAGAAGTTCCGTTGCAATTAAGATTACAAATGTATTTTATGCATGACGGTGCTCCAGCGCATTTTAGTTTAGTTGCTCACAATTTTTTGGCCAATACGTATCCAGATCGGTGGATACGACGGGGAGGTCCACAACCGTGGCCTCCTCGGTCTCCAGACTAAAATTCTTTGGACTTTTTTCTCTGGGGTCACTTTAAATCATTAGTTTATACGACTCCCATTGAAAATGTCGATGAACTGAGAAATCGTATTATCGCAGCTTTTCAAACAATTCGAAATACCCCTGGTATTTTAGAACGGACTCGCCAGTCAATACGACGGAGGATAGAAGCTTGTATTGCAGTTGAGGGCGGTCATTTTCAACAGTTAATATAAGTTAATTTTGTTTTACTAATTATTTTCTTAATTTCTAATAAAAACATTAATTATGTTAATTTACTATTAAACATTGTACAACTTTAGAACTAAGCGATTTTGGACATATGTTCTTATGAACTCTTATGATCAAGCTAACCCCAGCAATCTGCGCTTAAAGTTTGTCGCATATATTGGGAATCACCCTGTATAAACAATTGAATTTTCTTTATATTTTGGAAATGATCAGGAGACCAATGCGTAACTTCTGTGTCTTCCAGTCCAAACATTGTACTGTGCAACAGAGATATCCATGAAACGCACCAAAAACTGCTTTTAATCAACTTGGCGACAAATTTGTTATTTGCCGCTTATTATTTTTAAATGTTATTTAATCCAAACATTTATAGAGACAATTTTAAAATTAAAATATATAAATTTACGTTTAAAACGAATCTTTCTACAAGATCATGTTAAGTAAATTATATTAGTTTATTTAAGACATCGTATCAAACGACACCTTCTCGTAGCTATTGCTACCTCTTGCTATCTCAAAACTGTATAATGATTCACCTGATGTAGGTGTAAGAACAAACAGGCAGTATGACAATGTAGCGAAGAGGACCGTAACAAAAATTATCATGAAGGTATTAGACTTCAATTTCCTGACCAAATCTGGGACACTAACAGACATTTTTTCGGGCCGCTGCAAATTGAAAGAGTTGGAAAAGATTCCGGAGGGAAAATGATGAAACATTTCTCTGCATTCTCTAAAATTGCGTAGCACTGTGCAACTCAAGGGCGTTGCACCTGGAAGCCCCAATCTGCTCCAGTCGTTTTGCTCCTTCCTTGTGAGGCACTCTCACTTTGGAAATGGAAGGCTTCTTATGGAGGTCCTGCTCCAATTCATTACCGGTGTCGTCTCGCTAATAAACGTCCTTCCTCTATAGTTAATCCCACGAGTAGCTAGGGAAGAAAAGGTTCACCTCCACAGAGCCCCGCATGCAGAGGTAACCATTAGGGTTACTCGTCCGAAAGTAGACCAAGGAAGAATAAGAGTAGTTAAGGACTTTTCTTTAAAGCGCTCACATTTAGTGTATCTTATCTACCTTCGGCTTTAGCATTAGTGCTAGTATCCTCATTAGTAATTGGGTCTTTTTAATATGTAAAAAAACTTTCATCATCTTGTCCGTTATTTTCTGTGTTCACTCCATTGCATCATCGTTAAAGATTTTTTTAGCAATTTTGTAAAATTATCCAAATAGCCCTTAAATAAAAACCGTACCATAAAATAATCATCAGAGAAGCTGGCAAGTGCCACAGTAACACATTATATCTATCTTTTAAGCAACGTTTTAGGGCAGATGTTCTGGAAGGACCCCTTTGAAATTTTTATACAATTTCCTAACTTTTGGCCACACTTACACCCCATTACCTAGTTACAGATTCATTCCAAAGCGACCTTACCCCCTCCGTAAACAGAAACGTGCGTCAAAAGCAACTCTTTAACAAAATCACATCGCATCGACATAATGGTCAGCGGCGGTCAGTTGGCATTATCACGTTATGATACGACGAATTCCGGAATCGTGTTAACAAATTGTCAAAACGCAACCATACGCCGTCGAACAAAAGCGTGATGCGTGCCGCGGCCGTACCTACTTTGAAAAAAGCAGCGAGCGGAGGGGAAAAAAGAGAGCGAGATGAGACAAAAAAACACAATTTAAATAACGTGGGAAACGCCGCACACAAACAGTCCGTCCATTGTTGTCAGAGTGGTCCTTGTTTACGTAGTTGTAATTCAATCCACGTGATGCGCGAAGTCGGACACGTGTGCGTACCATGGAGGACTCCACATGGGAGCGAGCGAGAGATAAGAGATCCGTCTCCTTCTATACGTCGAACGGATTGTGTGTATTTTCTTCACGTGCTGGTCTTTGTCCTCTCCGAGGTCCGGTGGTAATACCGGAGGAGGAGTCCATATAGTGAGTAAAACCAGGCATTCTCTACCGCTAAGTAGTTTGCGCGCTACTTGCTCTGAATGACTTCTTTTACATTGGACTCGTTCGCAAAAACCGAAGGCCATATTCAGCAATCCCGCGAGAGTTGAACGTGGTAACGGTTCTTCGTTGGGGACAAACGTTAATGAAAATTCCGCGCTGGATGAGCAAGAATTTCACGCTCATCTATGATTTGATTCATCGATTTTTATGCACAAAAAAAAATATATCAAAAATTTCACAAAAGGTTTGTTAAAACAAACGAAATTAAATATTTCTTTAAATGTTAGATGGTCGAAAAAGATCTGACAGTGGACTCCAATTGGAAAACATAAAAAATAATATTCTATTACGTTTCTCTAATTGTACAGCACTCTTTTCGTTAAATTCAATAACGTCCCGAACCAATACTTTCTTTGAATCGACCAGAAGCATCAAAATCCATTGATTTACATCAAGTTGGAAGTAAAGCTCAAACTTTCTTCAATTGCTCAAATAAGTTTCAAAATACTGCCGACAAAAGTTGAAAAAAATGAGAGGTATAGTCTGTCCATAGATATAACGATTTGACTAATGAGCATTACCGAGGATTATCCAATACCTGCTGTAGCAGGTATAGTTTAGCCATGGATATAATGATTTAACATATTCACCGGCACTAGAAGTTCAAAAAAGAAATGTTTATACCGCAGCAGGTAGTGGATAATCCCCAGTAAACATCATTATTGAAATCATTATACCTATGGACAGACTATACCTAAATACATATTAATGGTGTTATGCAACAATGAATCAGCCCTCCATTAATCTAATGATATTTCTAATAAAACAGAATGCTGTTCACAATTGCTCCTATAAGATACGTCCCTCTTTATGTATCAGATAAGTATACTTTGGCGATGTTTGTTGAACATGTTACGTGCAAATATGCATTCAATAATCTAAAATAAGACAAACGCCATCTTTAAGACAATGTCTGTAATAAAATATATTTAACGTGCTATCAGGCATATGGTAGGAAACTCTAATATAATACCGTTTAATAAAACCGACAATCATTGATATTTGTGGACAAATTGTATTATATTTATTTATATTAAACAGGCAAATTAGCTAAACTAAGCAATACTTGCATTTGCCGGTATTATGTTAATTACATACACGGTGAAAAAAATGTCTATTCTGATTAGAATTTGGTTTAAAGCGACCGCATCGATTACCCATATTTCTCACATTGTTTGTGCCTAGCGCTCGCACTTGCTATGATGCGCTCGCTTACAACCACCAACACAACCACACAGTATGTGTCACAGAAATTGTCATAAAGATGGCGCTTCTCCTATTTCACTCCAACAATACTGTATATTTAGCACAAACAGCAGGACATATTATTTTAAAGTTTAACATACTATTATAGTAATCTATACAATATAACGTTGTTAGTTTTAAAATTTCGATGTTGCTATAGCAACAAATCACATAATAATGTCTATTTTAATATATTCTATTGTTAAATCATGAAATAATGATCCAGTTATAAAAATACTGATTCATTCTCACAAAAACATAACAATTTCATGATATTGGACTTGCTTTAGTTTTTATTGTACCTACTTTTCGATAAGTTGGTCGTAGAAATTGCTAATTTAGAGATAGTTTCGCCCATTCTTACAACAACATCGTTATAAGGTGCGATTTTAAAGAGCTGTGGCATCGTCTAAATATTTTATTTAAAACACCACATACATAAATGATAAAGTTATTGAATTTATTAAAATTAAAATGCTTTTTATTAAGACAGAAAAAAACTATCTTTATCTTACTTTCTAACCAATACTTTTTCATATATCTAGAACTAGTTTCCCCTAGGATTTTTTTTTATCATGTAACCGCAGATAAATACGATGAACACTTAGGTGCTCAATACTGCAGAGAATACCCTTTTATGTTCATTCTCGATTTGATAAATAATATTATTTATTGCTATGTATACCGCCTCACAACGGTAAATTTATCTAGATTTTTTAAACATGGAAATTATCTAATTGTAACACATTCACCAGACTGAGTTTCTGCATGTGGCAATAGTTAATTCTAGAAGGAACAATTAGTGCATTCAAGGAAGCCTTATCTGCGGCTAAGTAAATATTTGCTTTTTTTGTCTGTATGCGTTGCGGTTTAACGTGCGTAGAATTATTTTATCTTTTGTATGTCCCGTATACGGAAATCGGATGATCGCAATCTTCACGGATATATCATATTATAGGAATCCTGTAGGTAAAAAAAAAGAATAAGTGTAGTCTTCTTTAAAAAGAATATTTGGCTATGAACGTTGGTTATTTCAAATGGATACTAGTATTAGGGCTTATACTGACAAGTTTAAAGATGTTCTAACTGATGTATCTTGAGACAACGCAAAGACAATCTCGATAAGTAGGTATCGAATCCAAAATCATTGAGAACTTGAGAGGCTTAGGCCTATTCAAATGATATAAATGTCTCTTCCACTATGTGGAGGGTTAAGGTGACTTTTTTTAAATCTGTAATGTAAATCCTTGTTTTTATTGCAAACTTGGCTTCTGCGGGAAAATACATAACTTGTTTAACAAACATTTTGTCAAGAAACTAATTGTCTAAGTTAGAAGCAATAATATATATATATACATACTTTCACTGATTGAGAATTCTTGAATTATGAATATTTGTTTACTTTTTGTTTTAAATTGTATTAAATGCAACGTTCGACAGTCAAATTCTGTCCGTAGTTGCCAGTTCAAATAGTTACTATATCTAGATGTTTCATTCATTATAAATAACTATTGTTTCTGTTTCAGACTCAAAAAGGCACATAATGGAACTATCTAAAGGTGAATGTTAGCTGTGTTTCAATGATAAGGAGACAGTGGAACACATTACATGCTACTATTCAGCTGCCACCAGCATCAAGAACACAGGTCTTGGGAAGGATTAATGCTTTAGCATCCTCGAATGAGATTTTTAGCTGCCTTAAGAGGCTAAAGTAGTTCGATAAACCCTAGGATAACATTCGCTCTACGATAGAGGCCTTGCAATAAGCAGCTTACGGCAGTTATGGAAAATATGGGTTATCTTAAAGATGCGAAAAAAATGGGTGTACCTAAAGGCACGATTGAACCCCAGAGACAGCAGATCTGTGGAGGAATTGATTTGCAGAAGATTGGGGAGAAAGCCGACGCTGAATTTGGCATTAGAACAAGAATTAACCCAGTATTTTCTGATTATGTCGGAGCGTTATTATATATAGAAATAGATTGCGTTGCTCAGAGATTAAACAAATGGTATTTCAATTGGCGTCAAAAATGGACTTCCTCCTCCCTCTCCCCCCTTAATATAGACAAAAAAACAGCTGAGTAAAAATGGCTTCGAGGATTTAGAAGATTAGGACAGCATCCTAAATTGTCGTTTAGGAAACCTGAAGCGATCTTATTCACAGATAGTGGAACTGTCTGTTTGATGTAGTTAAAGATGAGTGGTCTCTGACTTTGCCGGAGAACCCCTTGCATCTATTACATTTTGCTCTGTAAGCCCCTAGGGTTGCTTCAAACGGCAACATCAACTGTAGCAGGGAAAGCCCAAGGATGGTCTCCATTGCCCGAAATTAATTATGCTCATCATCGATTATGTAATGTCAATGGGACGGGCATTATCATTGTACAACATAAACAAAATGAAATTATAGCTATGAAAGAAAAATACAAGTAAGGGCACTCACTTCTAGAGAGAGAGGAGAACTAATTACAATCGTGGCGTGTATGAATGCTCAGGGTACATACATGCCACCAGTGGGTATATTTCCCAGAAAAAAAATATGTGAATGGTTTTGATGGAAGGAGCTCCTTCTGGGCCAACTTCACTTGCCATTCTTCTGGGTTGATTCAAAGCAAAATGTTGGTTAAAAACACTATGCTAGAGAAATCGAAACTTATCTAAGAAATCATCCTGAACGAATAGTAACAACTAGCGTTCTAATGAAATTATTTTCATCGGCGTGCAATAAAGCAGTTACCATGGAAAATTGAATCAATGCTTTCAGAAAAACCAGGCCATTTGTCTTGCGACCATCACATTTTTCATGCTGACTAGATCTCGATTTAGGTGCTAAAGAACACAATCTCATGTCAAATGTAACTACAACTGATTCTTCTGCCCAATTAGTTCAAGAGCTACCTAACCTCTCTGATCCATCCTCTTTGGTTGGACTCAACCAACTTAAATATTTGGATCAACAGAGTTCCTTCGATCTTCTGGAGTTTAGTTAAGCCCTTAGACATAAGTCTGGTGCCATTATGGCCTACTTCACAATCGAGTTCCGCAGTAATTTTTAACTAGTTCGCCATACAAACGTAAACTCGAGGAGAAGGCTGCACGAAACTGTTTATGACGAGTAATCACCTCTTCAGGATTCAGATGATGATGATGTAATGGTAAATTTTCAGAAGATAACCGTGGAGGAGTGAGCAAAGTGTGTAAGGTGTATTTCCGATGGTCGCATAAAAATTGTGGTGATTGAAAACTTACTGTTTTTGTGTAATTTTTGTATATCTAATTAAGGAGATAGCCTTTATTCGTGTTGTTCCTAATGGTGTTCTATTTTTTTCTAGATTTTTAATTTTATTTTTAATTGTTACAACGTTTGGTTGTATCTTGCATAATTATTTATAAACAAGATTCCGACAGAATATTGAGTTTACAGTAGTCGAAAATCACCATTATTATTTTATATTATTAAATAAACACTCTTTCGTAATCTTGACATTTTCATCACATGTTCGCCCAATATGAGACACTCTCATATTAGTACTATACAGGGTGTATCAAATAAAGAAGTAAATTTTGCTTGGGTGTTAACTACACGACATATAAAGCACAAACCCACCGAAACCGGATTTCATCATTAAAGAATAAAAAAAGTAAAATTTAGAGCCAAAAATTCTTTAGTCCGGGCCTGGTGCAAGAAAACGTTATGTTAAGCTCCCGCTAAACGTGGTATTATGTATAAATACATTGCACTCATTTAGTATTATTCTTAGTGGTATGCCGTAAGTTCATTTAACGTCATTCTGAATAAAGGCCCTTGTAAAAATAGCAAAACTGAAGCATTTTAAATTTCTTCTTTTTATAAAATAAACATTCCTTTTTTGTTAAGAGCATTCTACGTAAGTCTACAAAGTATTATTTTTAATATCCTGATAAGACGTTCGAGTTTCACCGGATATGCGACTTCAGCAGTTCAAAAAAACGTAAATATTTTTCTTTTGCTTTGTCGAATCGAGAGTTAGTTGTTAATAATAAACGGTACCACATGAATCTGAGTTATTTCTTTTGGATTTATTTAATCATATGACGCAAAATGAATTGAATCGAATTACACAGAAATAAATGTAGATACAGAAAATTTGCAAACACGCCTTTTTACTATATCGCGCGAAAATGAATCTATACATTTCCGCGCTTTTGCCCATGCATCAAGCTTCGATTTTCTTTATATGAAATCATTATGGTCCTGAAAAGGATCGTTTTTTCGATACGGTAAGAATTTAAATAAAATGTTCGAAGTGGCTTGCACTCCAAGCGGCGATCCACACAAAACTAACAGCGGTAATGGCTGAATGATAGTGGTATGTGGGGGTATACTCGGGACAGCATTTAGGTTGGGCACAGGTGCGGCTCTAGCCCACGGCATTTATAAAATATTTTTTTCTCGTTAATGCTTACAGTGCATTAAGACTTTTTGATTGTATATGATTACAGCTGTTACATATTATTATATTTACCTCTATATCTGATACACCCTGTATACTATCTTATATTGCGTAACCGTTTTTCAAAACAACTAATTTTCTGAAAAAAAATCACTTTTACAGTACCTTTATTAGAAAAAGTTATTTGTCGTTCAAACTATCATTAATCAGAGTATTGAAAATAGAGAAAAAGTTAGATTGTTTTTTATTAGAGGATTTCCATAGCATTTTTACAAAAAATATTTCATATTCACTTTTCATAGACACTTTTCCCTATATCAGCAAAACGATAGAAGTGTGGAGAACTTTTCAATCAATTCGATACACTATCGTTTTTTTTTTTTTTTATTTAAACTTATAAATGTGAAAAATATAACCAGCATTTTTTCCTTTTTTCATTTTGATAGTGGTCGATAGGATATCCTCACCACAACGTTGTTGCGTTAAATGCTGTACCCCAATGATTGTTCTTGTTTATGCACCAAACTTGGGGAATTACGTTAATCAACCTAATTCGAAAAGTACCACCGCCACAATTCCGCAAATCTTCACGCCTCATCCGCACACGCAAACCTTCCACGCTGACGAACCGGCCATTAAACGGACTATTTACTCCCATTACTGCCAACGAACGCGTTATAAATCACGTTTTTTCTCAGCTGGCTCAACACCACATGCCTCATTCCGAGTCTACACCCGTTCGCAGCACAGAGAGTAAATCGATATCTTTCGTCCATGAGCGCGCACACAAACACGCAGGCGAGAGAAAGAGAGAGAGAGAGCGAAAGAATGAGAGAGAGAGAGGCAAGGCTATAACATCGTCCCATCGTACGTACGAAAATACAGCATTTCGACAGGAAAAAAATACAAACAAAAACAGAAGCTTCTTCGAGTTCGCGCGCGATCCTCCCATTGTTTCTCATGCACGCTCTGACCCAATTTCGTGGATAACGCCATGACGAGTTCTCTGGTCTCATTAGTGAGGATCCGGAGAATCTGCCCGCACGGTATAGTACCGGGAAGAGAAGAGCGGGCAACGTATACCAGTGATAGTTGTATCGCATACTACGTAGTAGTACTCGAATAGTAAATTGTAAATACCAACCATACACATTCCCGCGTCTCTCTTCTCTAGTCAATAACTCGTTCCCATGACACACATGTACTTATGTGTAAACTTGTGTCTATGTCCCATCAGTTAATTCTTGTATATGCAATGCATCTACTACTCATTAAAACATAATTATTATTTTTATTTATTCATCTTCTTTTTTTCCTCTAGTTTTCAACATGGACGTTATTTTGTTGCGTTATTAGAAAGTGTGTTAAGATGTCAGTAAACATTTGCTGATTGCAACAGATGAAACCAGATGCAAGTGGCGAAACGGTGTCGCTTTATCTATTGTTTTTAGAACCTATTTAAATATTGTTTTAAAGCGCACATGTAGTATAGTTATCCAAATAAAAACTTGTTTGAATATCTTGTTGTGTTTGCAATGTCCACCAAACATACACTTAAATTTCTTTCAGAAAAAAATGATTATTATTTCACATGGTAAAAGTATTTTATTAGAAGCGTTTGTTGTAAAATACATCGTTACTATAAAAGAAATAGACACCTTTGGTATTGTATAAAACAAATGTTATTTGTGATATCGATATGCGTTTTGCGCTGTCAGGTTGAGGAACTGTAGAAATTTCGATAGTACAGTTGGTAGTACTGCGCAAGCATAATAGCTACGATGGCTGCAAACTCTACTGAGAAAGCATATTGCGTGCTTGAATTTGCCAAAACGAACTCCGTAACTGTTGTCCAACGACATTTTTGAACACGTTTTGGAAAACCACCACCTACTAGACAGTCGATTTACGATTGGTACAATAAATTTGAAACGACAGGGTGTTTATGTAAAGGCAAAAGTCCGGGAAGACCTCATGTGTCAGAAGAAACAGTGGAACGTGTTCGTGCTGTTTACCAACGAAGTCCACAAAAGTCAACAACACGTGCAAGTTTGGAACTACAAATTCCGCAACCAACTGTGTGGAAAATTTTACGTGAACGACTAAAACTGACGCCTTACAGATTGCAGTTGGTACAGCATCTACGTGAAGATGACAAGCTTAAAGCTCAAGATTGCTGCAACGTAATGAAGATGAGTTTTGCGAGCGGATAATTTTCAATTACGAGTCAACGCTCCACATAAGTGGGGCAAGGTGAATAAACACAACGTCCAAATATGGGGGCGGAACCTCCGAGAGTGTTGGTGAAGCATGTGCGTGATTCTCCAAAAGTGAATGTGTTCTGTGCTGTATCTTGCACAAAGGTGTATGGTCCTTTCATTTTTGAAGAACACACAGTAACGGGAGCTACATATCATCAAATGTTGATCAATTGATTGATGCCTCAACTGCATGAGGATGGGGGGAACTTTATCCTCCAACAGGATGGAACATCTCCTCACTGGCACAGTGTCGTTAGAAATTATCTGGACGAAACACTTGCACAGCGCTGGATAAGCTGTGCAACAGCCGACAATTGCGTTCTCGTACAGTGGCCACCAAGAAGCCCCGATCTTACATCGTGCGATTTTTTTTTTCTATAGGGATTTGTGAAAGGCCTGTTTACATCCCTCCACTTCCTAATGATTTAGATGAGTTAAAACAACGCATCACGAGAGCTGTGGAAAGTGTCGATGCAGATATGTTATATCGGGTTTGGAATGAACTAGACTATCGCCTTGATGTGTGCCGTGTGACACGAGGAGCCCATATTGAGCACCTATAAGTTCCCAAAGTAAACTTTAAGAATCACTTTATAAAAGTTTAAACCAACTCATAATAACGTTATTAGTTTTGGATTAATAAAACATTGAAAGTGTCTATTTCTTTTGTAGTAACACTGTATACCATGCTTTTAAATATTTTCCTTATTAGAGTACGCCATACTTTTTTTTAATTATTGGTCACAGTGCATGCACGCACTAATCACTTTGACAGCTTGTATGTCACCAAAATGTGTGCAAAACATACAAGTTAAAACGATAATAATACTAAAGGTGATGGCTGAAAATGTTACAAATTTACTAGGAGTTGAGGGGTTATGTCCGCTCAGAAATCTCTAATAGCATTGCAAAGCTCTTCGATTATGTGATGCCTGGTCTTAAAAAAAAGTATCCTTTAAAAATAAAATAATCTAAAATTGTTAAGTCTGAAGATCTTACAGGAAAATTGATAATTCTTCTGTCGAAACATTGTTCCAAGAAAGCTATTGTTTGTCGAGGTTTGTACACCAGTACACTATCCTGCTGAAAAAATGCTTTTGTAAGTTCATCATCATGAAGTTCATTGATAAACGGTTGTAATAATATTGGCAACCGTTTCTAATTTTGGTTTATCACTGACAGCTGTCACAATTTGCAGTACAATTTAAAAGAATTTGCTTAAAAAAGAAGCCTACTCTAATCAGGAAAGTATTTGGAAGAATGAATTTGAAAACGTGGGCAGTAATCTAATATTCCACAGTATCGTAATTTAGTCCCAATTAACTAATGCTGTAATTAAGTGTGGTCTTTATTCACCCTTTCTAAAGCTTCTTCGATTTTATTTATTTAAAATAATTAATTATGTATGTTGGATCTGTTGCACCACAACGGCGTTGCTTAGGTCCTTTATTTCTTTTATGGATTCTTTACTTGTCCTGTCCTAACATATTCTTATGACCCTAACATCCATTCAAGAAACTCATCGAATATTGGTGTCCTATCATGTTAAGAAAACGTCAATGCGATTTCTAATGTGACGATTCTGGTCACTGGTAGTGGAAGAACAACACCAAATGTATTATTTTATTGAAAATCAGCAATTACTTTTCTGAAGCAGTCACTTTTGATGGCACCTTCTCCCAGCATAGTTACCAACTCACTTCTTCATCTGCGAAGAACCAATGGCTTTATAATAGGACTTTAATTATCCCAAGATCCTTGGTACTTTTCCTTTGTTATGTCAGAATTGAAATATGAGTCACTTTCATGCCAGTATTGCTTGCTCAACGGCATTTACACTCCTAGGAATACAGACTAGGATGGCCTCTTGAAGGCGCGGAGTTGAATTTCTAACTAAATGCAATGAATCAATCTTCCCTCTCCGCCTCGCTTTTATGTTCCTAGTGTTTCCTTCAGATTCTTTAATACTTTTCCCCATCTTACACCAAAGACCAGCCGGTTTAGGACTGCATAAGCGTCCTAAATGAGCTGGACACCCAAAGAAAAATAACATTGATCGGGTTCTCAACTACATGAGCGTGCAGGATGGCGGACGATCTGGCCAGACGGGTTTCGTCAAAAGCATTCATTGGGGCCTCTCATTGTCATTACCAAATCGTAAATTAAAAATTCCATCAATTAGTAGGTATTAGTAGGCCCAAGGAATGATGGCATACATCACCAGAACAAAGACAGACTAGGAAGATCGTCAAAATCATAGTATGTAGGTCTATTGACCCGTTATTTTAGATTAACTAATGGCAGGTGACGCTATTTACAGATTCTGTCAGGAGGAAGAAGAAGAAAATCCAGTTCACGCGCTGTGGTGCCACTGTGATGGTAGAGAATCACAGAGCTTATAGCTACTTTCAAAGATGATGGATCTAATTAAGAAGATAAAGTTACAGAGCGTCTTCTAAGACAAAAAAGATCACAATAGATCTGAAAAGATCGTGATGAAATACGTGGTTTGGCCACCTCAATCCTAATCTAATCTACACCAACGACATCCTACGTGATCATCCTATCACATGAAAATAATAATAAAATGTAAGCGTTTTTTTGATAAACTAGAATAAATTCTTTTAAGAAACTTAATGTAGTAACCAAAAAGTAAAATAATAAAGAGAATCGGTTGATATATTACTCTATTTTCAACGAGGAATTTTCCGCATACTCGGATGAACAACGACCTTCAATAAGACATATATTTAGTCTGTTTAGTCTAACAGTAGGCGGATCAAACAGAACTTGCTTCAACATATTTACAGTAACCTTGAAGTTGTTGATTAGAAGCATTAATTCTTAGGAGTAGTGGGAAGCTGTTTTGTATTATGTAACTGACATAATTTTTTTTTTTACGTATTTGTAACTTTCGTTGTTTTACTAACTCAATTTTACTGAAATCTGAAACTAAATTTATCAGAAATGCGTCATATGAAAACACAGCTGGAATCATAAACAGAAAAATTGAATACCACTAATACTCACTACCCATTACTCATACAACAAATTTGAAATACCACAACGATTATTACCACTGTAGTTAAACGCTGGCGAATATTGCACATTTCTGGGTTTATCATGCGGTTTACCAATAGCCTATTTTGTTTTTGTTTTTCTTCTAACCCTCCCATTGTTTCAATCTTTGCATATCGATCAATAATAAAGCGTAGAATAATCTCACCATAACCATATTTGAAACAGACATTAGAAGCCGATAACATAAATATTTTTCACATTTGTTTATTTAAACTTTGAAATCAAGTAGGTAGATATATGCTTGTATACACAACACAAATACAAAGAACACGTTCCGTATACACACACATAGTAGAGTTCTCACAACTACACGTTCGTGCGTTCAAAATCTCCATCGTGAGTAAATAAATTCCTGATTTGTTTATTTTTGTTTCCGAACGCGATTTTTTTTTTAAAGCGAGTGTGTATCAAGGGGAAGAGAGGTTAACTTAAAAAAATACATACCTCTGTGACGAATGAAAAAACACAGATCTAGATGTGATAAAATTGAAAGTGGGAATTGCCAAACAATATCAGCTATCAAAAAATATCATGAAATTTTTATCCATAAATTATTTTCTTTTGGTTTTGAGGCCAAGTACAATGTTACGTGTACCTTATAATGGTTGAGCTTTGGGGATTTTCTATCTGCTGTTCTTTAAGGATCAAACCTCAGATAACGTGTAATTTATAAATAATTTTCTTTAACAACATCGACTGTTGTACTGATGATACCAAGTTTTTGGAATTGCATTTCAGTAATAAGAAGAAATCTGAACGTCTTACGTCAATGATGTGGTAATATAAGTAGTATAAATGTTCTGTATGAAGTTATATATTCATGTTTACTTCAAATCTCTCCCTTATCTTATCGTGTTAAAGAAATTAATTTGATTCACACCTTACTTTTAAATCCACATGCATATATATGCACAAATAACAAGGGACTCTAAGTCGATCCTGTATACGAAGGTCATAGTACCCTCTATAACTTACGCCTCGCTGGTCTGGTGGCATAAAGCAAATCTGGGCTATGCTATAAGTGCGCTTAGCAAAGTCCAGAGAATTGCCTGTTTTGGGGATCACGGAAGCCATGTCCTCAGCGCCGACTGCTGCTATGGAGACCATTCTTGGGCTTCCCCCGCTGCGGTTGGTGCTGTGGTCTGAGGCAGTCCTAGGGGCCTACAGAGCAAAATGTAGTGGATGCAAGGGCTTTTCCGGCAAAGTCGGAGATCATACCAGCATCTTCAACTACATCGAACAAACAGTACCACTGTCCGTAAAGGCAGATAAGATCTCGCCCGTTTTCAGCTTCTCTGGGTGATATAGGGTAGATATCTCCAGCAGAGAAACTGCAATTGCATACATCCGCAAACCAAATCGAGGTATATCCCGTTGGTTCGTCGATGCCTCGAAAACATGTAATGGCACGGGATTGGAATCTGGAGGGACGGTGAGCGGGACGGGAAGCTTTCAGCCTAGGAACCACCCCCACCGTCTTCCAAGCCGAAATCATTGCCATTCAGACTTGTGCTGAGGGCATCTTAAACTGCCCACGCAAAAATGGAAGGATTGAAATCATCTCCGACAGCCAAGCTGCCCTCAAAGCTTTGCAGGCTGTCAGATTTGACTCTGAGGTGGTACTGGGGTGCCACAGAATACTGAAACAGCTGGCGGAACATCTTAACGTTACATTGAGATGGGTGCCAGGTCACTCTTGATCAGAGGCAATGAAATCGCTGACACGTTAGCTGGGGGCGCCAGCGGGGTGCCGTTCGTGGGTCCAGAACCGACGTGTGGCAGCTCGTATGGGGCGATCAAAACGTTTGTCAGGTCCAACTTGCTGCTAGGCACTGTTCCCTCTGGAATAGACTTGCCGGCGCTAGACACTGTAAATCCCTAGGACTCCACCTTATCAGGAAAGACTCGTAAAGCAGTCTTTATGAGCAGGGACAGATTGAGATTACTCACAGGAATCTTAACTGGGCACTGCGCACTAAATAAACACAGGCACCGCAGCCAGATTGCGAACTTCTTTGATAGGGTGCAACCTGAGCGAGAGGGCTAAATATGGACATGGGGGCACAATAGGTCTCTCTGGCCGAGCTGCCTTCCTCGGGTTTTACACCCGCCCATGGGGAAAAAAAAAGTCGATCCTTGGAGAATACCTGACCCTATATTTTAGGTACAATCTGATTAGATTCACGACAGAAGAATTAGGATGCCTATTGCAATTAATATGAAAGAAATCGTTGTAAGACATGTAAATTTAATTCACATATCTTCCAATACATAATTTTTGTTTTTTGAACAGTCCAGCAATGTTACATTGAAGAGAAAAACATAGGCTCCTGTAAGAACAAACTGGCACATTTATTTGTTCTCGACAGACCATGTTTTTATTTTAATTTCAATAATAAAGAAATATGTATTATGGAACAATTCCTTTTACAACTACACGTAAACGAATACATATTATACTATGCATATGTAGAAATAATAAAAATATGTAAATAATTATAGTGTTTGAAATGTATTCATTACAATATCATCGCGCATACGATAAGAATGATAACAATGAGCACGCACTATATTACACGTACATACAGTTGCGTAGAGGAGGTCAACAGTTTACGGGTTTATCGCAATGCTTTGACGAATCAAATTTTGACAGAGCCCAACACTAAACTGTATGTAAAACGATCGGCAAATACGCTCGCGCCAGTAGTACTATACAGTAAACAATACAGAATTGTACGCCAACCAGGCTTTAATTCTCTTTTTTTTTTATTGTTGCATTATCGTAATATCGCGTCACGTTATATACGTACATAAGAGCTACTAACGAGCTAACCAGGCAGACAGCACGGTTTTCCGTCATAGACGACAAGTGAATGTCGCGGTCCATCGGATTTTCCCGTGTATACGGCGTGTCGTCACGATTTTTGATTCGTTTAATGGCCTTTTTAACAATTTGCCATCGAGATTTTATGAGTATACGCTTCGAACACTTTCAAGCAATAACCACAGTACACGGTTGTAAAAAAATAAACGTAAAATCATTATTTGAATAATTTCGGTGTTACACTGCGTTTTCTAACAAAAAAATTCCGGATTCATACATGTAGGTTATTTTCCAATTTACTCCACACTGAGAAAAATGGGCTAAGTAAAATGTTTACTTGATAAAAAATTATTTACAATAGATAAAGTTTTACTTGGAACTATTCTCGTTAATTAATACCTGCAACTAAACCCAGTTTCCTGAATGCAAGTTGTTACTGTAAATAGTGCTTTTATTAACGGCTATTACACAGCGTACCTCACAAATTTGTGGTAAGTAACGTATTACTTATGACTACTGGTACTGTATCTAACTACAGCACATGGTTAGTAGAAGTAACAACAATGCTGATCGCTACTAAACTCATGTATTTTCTTAAATAGGTAACAACTTGCCACAACTATGATTATTTGAGTTTTGCTGCCACCCCGTAATTGTTTTACTATTCCCTGATTGGCTAATGCGGCGTAGTAATAAAATAGTCCCGAGAATGCTACGCGCGCAAGCGCGGGCTAGCGTCAAGTAAGAGTTACGGATGTGGGAAAAAGGTCGTCGAAAAAGAGTGACCAAGGAGTACGCCATTGTAGGCAGTTGGAACGCAAATATATTAAAAATACGGGGTGGGTTACTCAAGGCCCCATCCGTATAAAAGAATCCAGCGAAAGAAGAAGTACCGAGCCTATAAGCAATCGGATGTTTCAAGATTGCAGTTTTAAACCACGTGGTGGGATATTTGAATTCCCCATCATTGTGATGATATCTGCGCTAGTGGTGAAATTAAAGTGATGCCGTCGCTAGTGATCCGACAGTCCAAGTGCCATCTGCAGTTAGGGATACCCGACAAGTAGCCGTTTCGAGGCGATCACCGGACATAACCGCCACGTACCCGACAGAGGATCAACTCGCCGAGACAAACGCCCAGTGCAAAAACCAACAGAAACCGCAAGTTTACCGCCTACATATATTATTCTTTGTTTGTTATTAGTTGTAACTTCAAAGCCATATTTCTCTTTGTCCTTTGTTTAGATTTCAATAATTTCAATAACTAAACAACGTTTCAAGGGGGCCCCATTTATCTTATCTTTTATTAGTTCTTTGTTCATTTTTTTCATTATTAAGGAATATATTTTATGAGTCAGTACGTTGTAAATTGTTTAAAAAAACTGTTAAAGTGAAACTAATATCTTTCATTCATATCAGGTAGTCACTGTGTTTGTCCTATACAAAATAAAACTATTACTAATAATACTGCTTTTTATTTAAATTTATATTAAATATTCACTAAACTTCCTCGTTTCCTGCACTACCTATAAGTTGAACAACAAATTTAAGGTAAGTATATTGTATATTTATAGCAAACCATTACCTTCTATATATCAGGTATTTAGTGAACGTGCATTAATGATACTGTTTCCGTATCACAAGTAGTCCAAATAGCTTGCATTAATTGAGATTAATAATGAAGGTGTGATAGCCATTATAGAATAGTTCACTCATAGCAATACATCTACTTGACATGAGCAAATCTTTTACTTACCGCAACTGCATATATTCTTTGGTTTACTACTTCAGTTTAATTATCATAAGTAACTTCATAAGTTGTTACCGGTATGAAGCAGACCGTAAGTAACTTAGATTGCTTGTTGTTAGTATCAGTGTTTAGGATCTCTTTTTTACTAGTGCTAAGTAATCTGTGCTTTTGTCCCCTATCCAGCTAAACTTTTTACTTACGATAATTGTATTTTTATTTATTATTTTTAATTTTTTTTCTCAGTGCAAGCTTAGTACCCCTATATCACCATTATAATTAATGCACAAGAGTAGGAATTGTCTTCACACCATCGAGATGTGCAAATCTAGCTTAAATATTACTTTATACACTCCATTTATGTGTTAAAAATAAAAATATTAAAGGAAAATGTGAATGAAAGATACAAATTATTTATTGGAGATTCAAACATAAAACATGCAAAAAATAATTTGCGATTTTAGGCTTTCTCAATTAAGGTTGCTTGAGGGGATATGCTAGCAAGCTTTTGATTGATTCAATTACTTAAAAGGTCTACTAGTTATATTCATTTTACAAAGTGATTACTTTACCATACAACTAGATGAATCTACAGATGCAACTAACTTAGCTCAACTTCTGGTGTACGTTCATTAGGTTTACTCCAAACAGGTCCCTAAAGAGTTCCTGTTTTATTGTGGCCTTCCGATTCGCACTACTGGGAGGGTGTATGTTGCATGGTTGGTAATTTTATCGAAGAAAATAACTTAGATTGGCATAGAGCAATAACTGGACGGTTCTTAGGATGTGTGAAGCTAATACAAGATGGAGCTTCGGAAGCAAAATTGACACACTGTGGAATTCATCGAGTGGTCTTTTTTTTGTAGAAAAATGCCAGCCAGCTTAGGCATCACTCTTACAGATGCTATAAAGATTGTCAACATGATCGAGACCCGTGCCACAAACTCGCGGATTTTTTCAAGTATTTGCAGAGAGTTTGGTAGTGATACAAACTCCGTTGTTACATAATGAAGCGTAATGAAGCTATCCAGGAAGAAAGTTGTCTTGAGTTTTATTGAGTTAAGACCTGAAATTCAATTATTACAGAGGCTGACCCTTTATGGCTGCAAAAACTGCCTTACTTATTAGATATTATTACCAAATTAAATGAGCTGAATGTGGTGCTTCAAGGCTAGAATATAAGCATTCTTACTATGCTGGAGAAAGTTGAATCAACAAGATATCTCTCTGGACATCTATTGGCGATTGCTAGTATGACCAGTTTTTAAATTTGCAACTTTTTTTTTAATATCACTAGAATTATGGAATTGTGGATAAATAATAACATAAAAAAAGCTTTTCATTTTATGCTATTTCAAACAATATAACAATAAGATTAGGACAATGTAGTTTGGTTTCTTTTTAATACCCATTTCATTTTCATATTTCTTACGTAATGTGACAGTTTACTACTTTAAAGTTCTGCTGCCCTTAAAATTTGAATTTATACAGGTTTGCATTAATTATAAGCACTCAAAAGTCGGTATGAAAGAAGTTGAAAACAAATTTCTGTAAAGTGTTTGATGTTGTGTCAACTTATCCACGAATCCACATTTCAAGTATGGTTAACTCTATTTTTCGCATATTTTAAATTGAGTCCATTTTCTAGTTAAAAGGAAAAACTTCTGAATTGATGCAAGAAAAGTATTTGCATCAGCTATTTCCTCTGGGCTTGCTAATATGAATCTGCAATAGGACTGACTCGTTCTTGTTCCAAGGCAGAGCAATAATGTATTGGTAATGGTCCTACGGCTGCAGTAAATCTACATCATCTTGAGCCACCTTTCAATGGCTTTCAATATTACTTTGTGGGAAAAGGGGCTAGCTCCAAAAACAGAATTGCAGCCAGCTTTAAACGGAATAGATTAAGCATATGAGAATCAAATCACGTATGAAGACATATTACAAATATATTAGCTATGTTCGAAGCGATAACGTTATTCTGCTGTTGTATGTATGTATGTAGATAGAAGGGTGATGTTACACTGTAAAAGATCTATTGTGCTGTTATTCCTAAGTCGCGTCATAAAAGCTATCAACTGTCAAAGCTTTCAATGGAGTGCATTAGTAAAATATGACAACTAATAGCTTCTATGACTTCTATGTAATCCGCTGCAATGTGCAACACTGGCAGCTATTGTATATAGATTAAAAATTAAAAGCGACATCTTTTGGAATAATATTGATGCATACCAACGACTGAAGATTAATTATAAACTATTGCAGCGCCCCAAAACCCCTCTTAACATTACAGCGCCTAACCATCACCAACCTAGAGGAATTCTATACTTGTGTCTTTTATTATTTCAGGAGGCCACCTGGTGGGTTCAAAAGGCCTCTACTTAAAAATACCTAAAACTAAATATACGTCAAACCAACCCCTTCTGAGTTGCAAGAGACGCAGGCACGCGACCGTTTCCAAGAAATACGTTTTACGCATACGATTTACCAACGAATTCTGTCCAAAAATAGTGACCGTCTATTTAAAGCCTTCCACCAGCGGAGAGACGAAGATAGCGACAGTGGCGGCCGTTCACCTATCCTTCTCTTGCGAAATGTGGTGTATTATTAAAAAAAAGCGAAGCGAGTCACGTGCGACGCACACAATAACCAAGTAAACAAACCCTGGGAGTCGTTCGAATTCAGAAACCGAGCGACCCATGCCTGGATAACGCTGGTTACCTCTGCACACCCGGAGGCAGGCAGGCAGGCAGGCGGGCGGCACACGCACGCACTGCTATACACGGCAGTAGCACAGCGAGTAGTAATATGCGCTTTAAAAATAGCTCCTGAAGACCGCATTGGTAGGGCTTACGCGTAATTATATTGACATTCGCTCGTGCTGTTCTCCGACTAAACTGCTTCGTTTACTTCGCTGCATGTATTTATTACTGATATATGACAGATGTGTACGTGTTGGCGTATTATTTCCGTGTGCATATATCTTTTGTTTGTGATTTGGGTTGGGTATAGTAATGGAGAAAAAAATTATATATTGCAATGAAAATTGCAGACTGCCCTAAAGGCAAACCGTTTATTTTTTATTCATAGACGAGAAAATACATAGGTATTCCTTCTAGAAATAAAATACCTAACGAACTTTTGTTTGCTTTTCCACAGATGAAGGACTTTTTGCCATTCCATACGAGTTAATCTTTCAGACCATAATGGAACCACAATTGTACTTGTGGTCTTCGCTAATCTTTCTTCACAGCCACGTTTTTAACCTAAAAGTATTAATCATCGGAATATACGTAGTGTGAAACCATATTAAACAGGATAACCATGACAAAAAAGGAGGGTCTAATCCACAATTACCAATATTTTATCATTATTATTATTATTATATACTATGAGATTCAAAAAGATTGTCAATTCCGCTCCTATAGAAGTAACAGGGTGTAGGTATATGCCGTTTGTAATGAAGGTTTGAACCAAGTCAGTGTTGGAACACAAGAAAATAAACGGATCTGTCATAAATAAGGAAAATGTAACCTATATTTGAACTCGCATTATGTATAAACGACTATAGATTGGTGTTTCTGATTATAAAAATGAATGTAATTAATTTAACTTTACTAAATTATGATTTTACAATTCATACTCACTGGTGTTTACTAAATTTATTTATACTTAAATTATAACATACAATTAGTATAATTATTAAGTGACAAAACTGCATCTCTCAGTTCTTCTATGGTATGCATGTGGTTTCTATAGATCCTATTTTTAGATAGCCGAACATGAAGTAATCTAATGGGTTAGATCAGGCGATCTTGTGGCCATCTTTGTGCTCTAACGACCTGTCAGCAAAAAACTGTTGAAGATATTGGCAGGTTTGTCGAGCAGTATGTGCTGGAGCATTATCGTGCTGAAAATAACCTGCTTCAGCTC
This sequence comes from Protaetia brevitarsis, assembly GCA_004143645.1. Lineage (NCBI taxonomy): Eukaryota > Metazoa > Arthropoda > Insecta > Coleoptera > Scarabaeidae > Protaetia > Protaetia brevitarsis. The sequence continues at coordinate 2,440,958 of RXPK01000218.1, forward strand.
ATTTTCTTGTAACTCTGCAATAAACAATTCCAACATCTGTTGTAACGTTGGGCTGTTACAGTTTCCTCGAAGAAAATTGGCCCTATTATTCGTTGCTGGACATAGCTAACCAAACTCCAACTTTATGGGATGCAATTGCGTTTCTTGAATTCGTGTGGATTTTCTGCAGACCAGATACGATAGTTTTGTGAATTGATATAGTCTGTTAGATAACCAGGCTTCATCCGAGAAAAATGATTTGTTTAGCAAGTCATCGTCCCTTAAATTGTTATTAAACCAATGACAATATTCCAATCGCCTATCGTGATCTAAATGATAATAATTCCTGTACTGTAGAAACTTTATAGGGATGAAAATGTAACTTTCTTTGACAGCTCGTGTGCTGAAGTGTATGATAAGCTATAAAATTATAAAATGTTTTATTTTCTTACAGTATTCAGAAATACTATTGTTGGTGATATTAGATGTAAACATAAACGGTTTGAAAAAAATTATAAGATAAATAATCGAAAGATACTACAACACGAACGCCAATGTCGCTAAATGTCAAGAAAATTCATTTAATGTATGAAATTTGTATGTACCTAACTTCGCTCATTAAATTGGTAAAAGTAAGATAAATCTTTCCGGAAAACAGTTTTTTTTTCTTACGACAATCATTTTGAATCTCATAGTATACTACGGTTTCGCGTTAATAACGCATCATCAGGTCTTAATTGTTAAAAAAAGCTAATTAAAACGAGAATAATATAAGTTGTAATACTTACAATTAATGCAAAGAATTGTCTAATAGAGAACGAACATAGTCGAAATTTTAAAATTATTATATCTAAAATTGTAACGATAAAATCTAATGTTTAAACTTCTTAAAATAAGAATTTTTAGTACTACTTTCTTGAAAACAACTAAATATGTATCGTAAATATGATGTACATGTAAAACCAAAGTTGCAAAAATATTTGAAATAAAAATTATTGATAAGTATAATCTACTTAAAGACAAAAGTGTCCTCTTTCTACGAAAGGATAAAGGAAAAATATATGATGCCTACCTATAACAAAGAATACGATAGGCAATGTACGAGAAATCATAACACACTTTTCTATAAAGAATCTCTTTTTAATAATTTAGAAGACTGGAGATTCTTCGAATGCAGGTCATTTCTCACATTACTTTTAATCGGCCAGTTTTCTTTGTATGTGTTATGATTTGTCATACATTGCCTATCGATAAGTTAGTTTATGTTCTTCGTTTGAATTGTATTCTTCGTTATAGGCAGAGTCCGCTGCAATAGAGAATGGTACATGTCGTCACCAAAAACTGCACGAAGCCTGGCGTCAATTACGCCCCCTTACGTGTTACTACTATTTGTTACCTAGCAACGAGGCATCGACTACCAATATTCGTTCATTGCGCATGTGAAGTCATGTACCATTCTCTATTGCAATGGACTCTAGATATCACTTTCTTTTCCTTTATCATTTCGTAGAAAGAGGACACTTTTGTCTTTAAATAGATTATACTTTATCCAAAATTTTTATTTTCAATTATAATTTTCATTTCAAATATTTTTTGCAACTTTAGTTTTTACATTTATATTATATTTACGATACATACTTTAGTTGGTTTTCAAGAACGTATAGTACCACAGAATATTTAACAAGTTTAAACACTCTTTGGTATTACCAACTTATATTGTTCTCGTTTTAATTAATTGACTTTTTTAGACCATTGAGACCTAATTATCGTTACAAGGCGAAACAGATAGTCTGAATAAAATATTCGTAATTGTGGATTAGAAGACACCTCATTATTGGTCCTGTTTATCCCATTTAAATTATCAATTCTTTCAAAGGCATAAATGATCATAAGAACCTATGCTGGAATCACACCTAACCCCTTTTCATCTGAAAATTAAAGACACTCAAATTGCCTTTGTTCTTAAAAGAACAATTTATAGTGCACCTATTTCATTGCGGCATCGAGATTTTGTCTCCAAAGAAGGCATAGAAAATACGTTTAGACCTTTTTCTTAGTGTGGATATTTGTAGTGTTATTTCGATAACAGACGTCGCACAGTACGACTTAAGATGCTATGACGCCACGACTATATTATATATTGCAAATTTTCTGACTATAAACCCTTGTTTTGACCTGCCTGCAATTTGTTTGCAAGTCAGAACAAGGCTTAAACAAAAGCAAGCCAATCAAAACTGGCAGACGCTATTGATAAGTGAATAAACGAACCTTTAATTGGAATAATGACCAAATTCAGATTTGAAGTAATATATTAACACCAAGGAGTTGAAAGGAACAAAAACCAGCAACTCTGCGTAAGAAATTTAATCGTAATCATTATCCAGAGTTTTTCCTCTATCCAAACCGACCTTTTTCACTTCAATTGGAATTTTAACAACTTCAAACTCCTAAACTAATTGATTCAGTACTTCTTTCAACAATTGTATGCATCTTTTCTCCGATGTGCCATATTTACCGATATAATTAGCGTTGTGAGTCATTATATCTCATCACTTCAATTGGATTTAATTTACAGATCTGGAAGTAGACGGGAAAATATATGACCAAACATTTCAGCTATTAATCCTCATACACCATGGCGATGCAGCAGTTAAAACCGTAATCAATATTACTGTTGGTAAGCCATGCTGAATTTCAAGATTTCTTGATGAAACTATCGGTATTTTATTGCGGTTGGTACTATAGTAACTACCGCTTACCTTGATCCAATAAAATAGCAGAAGGATTTGCTTTCGTCTTTGTATGAAAGTACGTATAAGCTTTGCTTCTGGTATAACCAGTCTTATCTTGCCAAGATTTTCCTGTGGTAGCATCCTGAAAAGCCATGGTACATATTTCTCGTACGGTAATTAACAGAAGCAATGCCCCATTGTATTCGTGTTCTACTTGGAAATACGCAATAGCGAAATTATTAACCATCAACCATCCAATTGTTCATACAATTATTTCAGCATGTTTTAGTTGAAATAATTGATTTTAAACAAATAAGCGTAAATTTCCACACTGCTGAAGTCGCTGAAAAGTCTTTAACAGTTGACAACGACATGAAAATTAGTGGTAAGACGTGACAAGTATATGGCAACTTATGGTGCCTGCAAATAATTCTTCTTTTCGTATAAAAAAAAAGGCTGGAGTGTGTGTTGGTTAGAAATGTGATTTTTCTAAAAAGGCGAAAACCGTCTTCTCAATTTTCTTGATATCAGCAGTATTACTTTCTTGATCCACTTGTTTCCTTACTATTGCTATTCAAAAAGCGTGAAGTACTCTGTGCATGCATGTTTTTATAATATCTTCATCCCTGGTCATATATAACTTGAGAGTTGTTCAATGAAAACTTCTCTAAAAAAAAAAAATCGGGGATTTCAAAAAAATGTTGTCAAATTTTTGGCACATACAAAATCATCCAGAAATGATATTCAGAAATATTTCAACCTTGCTAAGGTGGATCACCGGCGAAAAGGCACTACAGTAAAAGCATTCTTGTCAATCCAAGACTAATAAAAGTTCCATCATCCGTTGAAAACCATCCTCCTTGATGTTAGATGGTTAACAATGAAAATAAACATATTTTTAACTTATTATCAGTTGTGGAGTTCCTAGGAGGATCATGGTAGTTATCAGATCAGTGGCATTAATTGAACTGTTATGCAACAGAGGACCAACCTTCAATAAATCTATTGATGGGTCGGTTCTTTGTTGCATAGCACCATTCAATTGAGGTTGTAAGAAGGACAAGGAGGCGAATGGATTTGTTATTCAATATTTCAGTGCTTATAAAATGTTATTGCGAAAGCTTACTTTTTGATATTATAGAAAGCTATCAGAAGTGTTTTGATGTTGAAGTTACAATAAACTAATTGTACTAATCTTACTTTCTAGACGTTATGTGCTGTTATATATATAATTGCAACTGTTTGTAAACTGTACGGTCAAGATAAATCGCACATATGGATAATTATTTTCTATTTCCTAGTAGAAATTTATAAGTTAACAACGTTGCAATAATAATGCTGATAGCCGCTCACAATGAACAATATTATACAATGTGATTGTGAATTAAAGAAATTTCCTCATTCAAAGGGACTTACCTTGGTATCTATTGTATAGTATTATGCAATATACACATTGTTATCGTCATACCAGAAAAATTTTGATCATTCTATGTAACACAATGCGCGTTTTAATGAAAAATACCGGAATAAAATGCAATTTGAATGCGGATTTGGAAGAGTGAATACTTTCATAGAGTAAAAGTTGTATAACTGTATGTCTCGTACTCATATTATACCAAATTAGAACGAAATGAAGATGACAAAATATTTCATTCATTCTTAAATCTGATTAATTTTTTTTTTTTTTTTTGGGAATATTCTGAAGCATTTCGACGACAAATTTTAGAATATGACAAATGCAACGTTCTAATCTAGGTAAGTATGAATCTTTTCAAAAGTAAATTTTTAGCATAGTCGGAACTAAAAAAAAGTAAAAACCGTTACTCTGAGGGGAATCTGAATTAAAAGTAGTTTATCTTCTATGCATACTATAACGTTTGTAATCTAATAAATAGAAATCGTTATATTCTCTCCTATCTAATTCAAAAAAGACCGTTAGGAACCGTCCGCGCAGTCACATAGGTGGGTTCAACACCCCCTTTTCCAATCATATGTTGCAATATGCGTACAACCAACCCCTGTCTGCACAGACCATCAACAACACACCGTCGCGTTTTACATCTGTCTGATCTTCGGCTAGACCTAGAGAGACAGCTGTGCCCGGTCGAACATTGCTGCCCTTGATCGTGAGCAACTCTACCGTCAACCTATCCCCGACCTTTGTTTAATTAGGCATTATAATATGAATGAAATGTTTATCTGAAGTGATGGATGACAATTGGAAAACCATCTGTGCTCCTTTCAACTTTGTGTACTTATTTATATGGAAAAAAAACGCTGACGGAACATAATTTTGTATGATGTATTTTTTCGAGATTATAAGCAACTGATTTAATAACACGTTTACCTAGTTTCAATTCGTTAAAAATTATATCTTCCAGGAATCCACCAAACAGTCAGTAAGAGGCAAGGAAGCGTACAGATGGACACTATTTTTGTATATAATTGCTTTGTATCTTTTTAGTTCCACTTGCGTTGAAAGCATTCCAATGAAAATCGCAAAGCTTAACTAACATAAGCGAATAATAAATACCAAGCTACGCCTGACTTCTAATTAAAAAAAAATGTTTACGTTACAGGCGAACCGACTAACATGGTAATTATGCAAATTAGTGAAACGTCTTTGCAACAATATTTCTAATCCACAACGTTTGCCCGGACTCTTAAATAAGTATTTGTATAAAATGTTCATGACTATATTTGCATCCCCCCAAATAGTGAGAAACATGAATGAAGAAGCCCAGTTATGTTTAAGGAGCAGCTGACAGTTTAGGATTTGAAAACTTCTTTATAATTTTGTTCTTATATGACCGGCATATTCAGGTTTCTCAATTTTTTTTTTTCGTAGCAAGAATGTTTTATTTTTTTAAAATATCAAATTAATTGCCACATGCAAATTCGAAACGTATATTATGGTTGAAAAACGGAAAATCCTACGAAAACCGCCAATCACTAATTTTCATATGATTTCCTTTCCCTTTAGTTCATTTCAGTTCATTTCTATGGAGAAGACTTGAGAAGATTGTATTTCGCAAAAATTCAAGCATGAATTGAAAACAACAAAAAAACAACTGAACAAATCGATCCGTTTTTTTTTTTTACATTACAAACTACAATGAATAAACGTTCTTCCAGAAGATACTTAAAAAAAAAATATTAATTTTTTTTTTGAGCGTTTAAACGTTTTTCGCACAAAATTAAAAGATTTTACCATAAAACATGATTAGGTCCCATTGCTTTGAAAACCCCTTATATATATTTATTTAACATTTGAGGAAAAAATGCAAGAATCAAATATTCACTCATTTTTTTGTGAAAAAAAGTAAATTTCTCCTAGAAAAAACTGATACCAATTATAAGACAATTGGATCAGTACTTTCCAATCGAAAGAAAACGAGGAGTTGCCAGAAAAATCCCCTGATTCAATACGTTTTTGAAATAAATATTATGATTAAAATAAAGGCTCAATAAAATCTATACGGATTAATTACGGACCAATTACTCTAAAGTTTGTCAAAATGTTCCTAACTTCACTGTATATTTGCACGTGATTGAAAATTATCCATAAAATACCAACAATTCTAGCATAAATTATTTTACTGTGACAAAACGCTGAAAATTAATTCATTAAATCACTTTTGCATCACACTAATAGCATATTTTGAAAGTTACGTGAAATGTTAAGCTGCACTCTTATGGCTTCATTTTATAACTAATTATTATTACTAAATTTTAAATTTATTTGGAAACGACAATTTTGAATTTGACTATACACAACACATTTTTTATTCATAACTTGAAAATTTAGTATCGCTTCTTCCCAGTAAACAAAATTCAAATTTCCCGCAATTATATTCAATAATTTCAACTTAAAGGTATTCAAACAAATATTAATGTAATACAAAATCGTAGGTAACTTCATGCTTTAGTGTTGAAGTTACTAAAAATAATTGAGGGAAATTTGAATTTGGTTTACTGGGGTGTGACTCTCTCGACCAACTAAAAAGTATTCTGTTTTTTTTTTTATTATTTGCTATATATTCACAACGAATTGGAAAAAAAATATTTGCATATTGCAAAGATAATGAACTCTTCCCAGGTTTATTCCTAATTCTAGGTAGGTATATACATCTTAAAATATTGCATGTCAAAAAAAAGTGGGTATGAAGTAAGATTCAATAATAGTCAAATTTTTTAGAGTAATTTTTTCCATGGCATAAAATTCCATAAATAACAATATAACAAGATACCGCTACAGAAACATAAAGTAACCCCTGGTGTGATATAAAATTTGTTCCCAATATAATAAGTACCTAAATGTCTCTTTTATATCGTTTTTATTCTTTTTAAATTAATAAAATAAATATTGTATATTCTAAAAATATCACATTTACTCACCTATTTATAAAATATTTTGGTAACTTTTTCCTGTTTATCAGATTAAAGGAATTACCTTTTAAGTATTTAGAAATACAATAGCAATAATAATAAAGTGAAAGCATTAGCTACTTAAGTACTTATTAATTAGAAACTTAATTAGAATATTGTCATTTCAATTACAATCCAATGCGTATTAAAGAACTAAGAACTCCAATTAGCTTTTTAATTATAGCTAAATTATATCAATCTCATGGCTTCAACATGAAAAAATACATGCATTTCCAATATTCCAATTTAAAAAAAAAAGAAAACGAAATAGGTATATGAAATCACTAAAAAAAAAAAAGTTTGAAGGAACAGTTTGGTTTGCACACTTCGTTATCTTCAACATTAGTCACAAACTTTTAGGGAATTACGTTTTAGATATGCATTAGAAATACAATAGGAATAATAATAGAAGGGAAAGCGATATGTAGTTACCTATTATTAAGTATTATTATTATTTCTCATTAGAAAGGTAGTTAGAATATTGTTATTCCAATTAACTCCAATTAGCTTTAAGAGTAGCTAAATTAAATGTTAACATATTTTCTTCATCACATTACCAATAATCCAGCTTTACACAAAAAAAATCAAATAGCCAAAAAATAATTTAAATAAATTAAAATTGATTTGCATATTTCGTTATCTTCAAAATTAGTTGCAAAATAGCCTAACAAATATAAATATATATTCTTTCTGGTATAAATTCTTACACAATTTCTGATCAAAAACGTGGGTTTGTTTACTCAACATCACCTTTCCTATAAATACCGCCAATAGGAACAAGCTCTGGACGTAAAAAAAAAACAAACATTGCAAATAATGAATCACTAACCTGTCATTTTGGCTTGCTTATGCTCCGTTTTGCGCTGTTGTTTTATTGTTTCCCCGTCGACATTATTTTTTGGCGAAAGCTCCTTTTTGTCCTCGTGATCCTCTTCAATGCGACGTTCTGGCAAAGGGGCGGCGTACAGATCCCCAATATCCGGCTCTGGCTCCGGTTTCCTGACTTTTAGCGGTGCGAAAGTCACTGCTATTTTTCTCCAATCGTACCCGGTCGGCGAATCGGGCAACGGCTCGCCCTTCTCAAAATCAAAATGCCATTTGGCGGTTTTCAGACGGTGTTCTTCGGCCAACTCCCGCGCCAAGAACGCCTGCGTCTCCTCGTGGTTGATCGGCCCAAACAATTGTCTAGTCACCTTATTGCGGTTCCTGGCGAATCGCATAGGACGCATACTCGATCGATCGATATTATGTGGCTGTATTATCCTTGCAGTCATTTCAGCTTGGTAAAGTTTGCGATGATAATAAGTAAATGATTGTATGTTGCTGCCGTCCTTTTTTGGTAGTGTTTTTATAGGTTAGGCAACCAAACTTGTAAGAGGCGTGCTTGCTTGGCTCGCGATTCGTGAAATACGTAAAAATACAACTTTACGATGTTTTCGCGGCGATAGCTGGCTCGCTGTGCAACAACCCTTTCTCGCTCTGCTCCCCTGCACGTGAGTGAAATTCTTGTTGGGCACGTCGAATCCTGAACGGGAACGCGACGGTCCAATAACTATTTGTGGTACCCGACGGATTGTTATAGTTTTAATAACAATCTACAAAACACCCGCTAACACATTTGAAACACCCAACCGCACCCGGACACTTATTTAACGCGACTATACGGAAAACCAAGCCGGCAAACGCTTGAGCGATGCACATGCGCGCGGTCGGCTACGATCGAAACGCAAGCCGTCTCTTTGTTGGAACGGTCCACTTCGAAGGTGGGTCAACTCTTACGATGTTACTGAAATGGGTTTTCGAAAACGCTTCGCCGAAAAGGAGTTTCATTTAATAAATTCAATTGATTGTGGCGACCGCGCTTGGACACATCGTTTAAATTTATATATTTAATAGTATGTAGAATAAATTTATGATTTATGTATAATTATTTGCAATAAAAACCGTTCGTTGTTTCTAATAATATTAAGTCTGAATAAGTATTTTATTGCTCTAGTCAAAGACTTATTTGAATAATCATAATTCAAGCTTCCTACTTCCCAATTGGATTTGTTCTCATTGAAACGTAGAATTACGAAAATGTCTAAGGCCCGTTTGCACGAACATGCTAAGCGTGGTTTAACTTTAACCGGCAGTTTAAAGATGATATTTCATTTTTAATACATATAGTAAATGTCACAATCTAGGCGTCACTTAAAGTTAAGCCAAGTTTAACGCGTTGGTGCAAACGGCCATAAGTCTAAAAAAACGCGTTATCTCTGTTTCGTAGGGAAAAAACCAGGATAAATCAAGGTGATTGAACAAAAAATTAAAAAATAGCCAAGTACCTATTTACTATTTCAAAATCATACAGCCAATTCTAATTGCAATTATGACACAATGCAAACATTCAATTTAATAAAATAAAATAGATAATTTATATAAACACCTCCCAAGATAATTTTACGTTAAACGAATGATTAAACTGATTGCTATTCTGAATGACTTTAATCCCTCCAATGTAGATAAGTTATTAGTTAAAATTCAAAACAAAATTTTAGAGCATGCAGTCTATATTAGAGATAAGAATTCATTTAGGTACTTATATTGGTAAAAACTCTAATTCTTTATAATTGGCTATAAATCATTTAGGTTTATTATGATTATATATAATATTAAATATGTTAGTTTTAAAACAGAATTAAAGAAATTATTCGTTGCCTTTATCCTTCAACTATAGGTTTTTATCATTTTTTTATCACGTTTATTAAATACAAATTAATCACTCTGATATAATAAAAAGGATAATTTCAAAATTTTACATTTTAGTTATATTGGTGTAATTTGAACAATTTAAAAATATTTTTTAGTAAACAACACTTTCTAAATATAATTTGAATAAGTGAACGGATGGTTGGTAGACTGAGAAAAATGGTTGGTTTAATCCAAGTGCATTTTCTTGCTTGTCCTAGATAGCAGAGAATATTGTTAGAATATTCTTTAAACATGCTCTTAGATTTTATACATTCCAATTATTAGCAGAATATTCTACGAATAGGTGAGTATTTATGTATTTATACATACAATCATTAAGCGCATTCTTACAGTCACTATATAGTGTAATTATTTTTAAGCAACAGTGAACATTCTTTTGGCTTTAGTGCGTGTGGAAACAGTTTGAAATTAACTAATGCCCTATATTAATTGGATACCGTTTATCTAAAAGAAGACAAGTGACTTTTTGGAGTTTTGAGGAAATCGATTTTTGGTTTTTATATTTATGGCAAATCGACACATATATATTTTTAATCAATTATCCCTAAAAAATTACATATACTAAATAAGGTTAATCGACTGTTTCCATATGAACAAAAAGACCTTTAGTGTAAGGGTTGAAAACATTCCTTTTTGCACTTGGTTTCACTTTAAGAAACTGCAAAATAAAAAAGTCGATTGTGTTGTTTCTTGAATCTATATTTAATATTAAAATAAAAAGCCGTATATTGGTTCAAAAACGCATTTATTTAATTAATATTATTAACACAATATTATTGCTACAAAAAAAAAATCACGGTTACAAAAGCTAATTTTCTTTAAGTTCAAAATCGATTTGCTGGCGAAACCCTTCCAAATCGTCCTCAAAATCAGCAGTCTGGTTCAAATGTCAGCGATTTTTTTTCTCTAAAATTGACTTTCCCTTGGGATGCAATATCTTTCATTTTGTATTAAAATTTTAATTTTGTGTCAGATATAGCTATGCACTTTATTAATACCTACCGCTAAATCACTTTCCTGCAATTACTTTTGAGCTAACTGCACTAATTTTTCACCTCTTGATAACGTTTTGCAAAACATTTTCTTACTATAAAGTGAATGAAGTCTCTCAATACCACTCGCAACAATGCGACACTCTTCTGCAAACCCTCGAAATTTTTAGGTTATGCGGATCCAAACGCCAAGTTTGATTATGTCAGTGTGGCTAAAAAGAACCAACTTGCGGCTTAATTCTTTTTAGCTTAACTTGGTATTTGCATTATAACGCCTGGCGCTTGGTTCTTTCTATCCTAGCTGGCGCTACATATGCTCCCTAATAACCAAATTTATTTTCCCGCTATTATCCTTAGTAACTTTAACGTTGATACATAAAATTTCCCACCATTTTGTACTACATTAATAGATATTTTAATGCCTTCACGTTGAATTTACTAAAAATTGTAGCGGGAAATTTAAATTTGGCTATTAGGGCTGATCGTTTTCAAGGTTTAACAATAGTACATTTTTCCCAAGTGTCCACTTTCCTGTCCTCATTTGAAGGAGGAAAGTTATACTTTTCCTCCCTATGGCGGAAAAGTAAGTGACATTGATATGATGAAACTGTACATCAATATGTGACATTATTGATAGATGACATTAGTACATTCGACACAATCTGGTCCCATTTCTGGACACTATTTGGTGAAGTGTGGTTTGAAATAGTATATTTCAAGGGAGGAAAGTGCTCTATTGCAGGCCGCGGGCATAAACCAAGCCGAAGGCGTGTGGCGTTGTGTGCAACGGAATTTGGAGTGCATGTACACAATAGTATATATTTTAACTTACAGTGTATTTATTACATTAAAAACTTAATTATATAATAACTAAAGCATCCCTATAAAAACCATCGTTACATTGTTTAAAAAGTATTTTAACATTTTAGTTTGTGGTATTTGTTATTTAGTTCGAGTGTCCCCGTAATTCTAGCAATGCCATTAAGGTTAACTACTGTTATTTTGCTTTTTTCATGCACGGTCTAATTACTATTACACCTGTATTGATATATATCTGTGTTTTTTTTATTAAAACAAAGTTTCTATAAGTGTTGTTTTATTTTACAAACCATTGGTGTATAGAAATACCAAAAACGTAATGCAAAATAAATTGATTTATACAGTGGTTTTGCGATATTTATTTTCTCATCTCTGTGTTAACTTTTTGAGAAAATCGTTATTAAATGCCAACTGTTTACCGTAAATAATACTGTAGATACATTTTCATTCATAAAAAAATATTTGTAACTTCATTTAATCCCGTCAGATTCTCAACGATAGTTTTTTTTCGTTGACCTTAAAATTACAATTGCAACCACTACTCAAAAAGAACGTTATTGTCGTTTTTTCTTTTTGTCGGTGAATATTCTTGAACCATATATTTAGTTAGTTTAAGTTTTCTGATCGTATTTTTTTTGTCGAAACTACGATGCAGTTTCTAGTAATTTTCGTCCATGTTTGAAACCAGCATACTGGTTTTAAAGATATAATTGGAGAGAGTCATTAGAGAATGAAACAGCTGTCATACAAAGCAAAAGGTGGCAAAAGTGTAATACGTAAAACATAGAGGTTATGTATAACTTCAAATGAGTTGCCTATATTTGTAATCTCCTGTGATTCTCGGTATCGCTATCTACCATTTGAAGGCTGCACTTTTTACTTTCAATTTTTAGCGCCTGTTGAGTGCTGTCAACTTAACATACTTAACGCATTTAACACGAGCTATTTTGAGTTGAGATTTCACTTTGATCCTAACATAGATTCTTTATGATTGGTATAAATTAAAGAAGAAAGCTTTGAGTCCACTAGTGTTAAAATAATAAAGAAGCGCTAGCGGCCATTTTTCTGGCGACATAACATCAAAAGTGCCAACAGAAAGTGATTCCTATTGTCTTATCTGTATGCTTGCACATCAACGAAATAAAATTGAAATTTTTCCGCCCCTTTTTTTATGAACCTCAACATGATAAAATATAATAATATTTTAGTTACAGAAACGTTGGTAATATCATGTCTGGATATTTAAATTACTAAAACAAATTGGGGAAAACTTAAATTTTACTTGATGGGATGGTTTCACTGTTTTTCATTCCCATTTTTATTCAAAACGGAAATTTGCATTTCCTGTGCTAATACACTTCATAAACCCATTAAAAGCACACACATCCGTATTTATAGATGTGATGTTCATTTTGTCCGCCGACAAAATTATCGGTTTCAAGATTTGGTATGCCGAAATATTAGGCGTACTGGAATCTAATAAACGTGAATCCCATAAGTTTATTTATAACCTTCTCAGTACCCGATATACAAATTAAATGGACACACATCTGATGCATTTTATATATATACCCTAATGCGTATATTAATGTCGTTTAATTCAACAGTGCCATTTTAGCTTTTTCAGAAAATTGTTATGGAATGCCAACAGGTTTCACCATTTTATCGCGTAAAAGATGCACTAAATACATTTTCCATTCATAACAAATGTATGCGGTTCTATGGAAATTAAGTGATATGTAAATTCTATTCTAGATTCTAGAATAAAGTCGCGTGACGGTTGTTTTCATGATGTGATTCATTTTCGTTTCATTAAATAACATTGGTACACGAATAATTTTTGTTATGGTACTTTGGAACGCCAATACCAGTCCGCGATTTTTCAATAGAATATATGGATTTCAATTATGATCTACTGATGTATTGATAAAAAGTGTCAATAATCTACTCAAAAATCCATAACAATAAAAATTAATTAATGATAAAAAATTTCTCAATTCGTATGTAATGAATTTATAAACAGTATTGATTCAGGTGCCATTATTCATGATTTGGACTTCCAGCGATGGGCATTACAAGCTAACACAGACATTGGTTTAGAAAATTTTAAAGCATCAAGACATTGTGTTTAGAATTTTAAGAGAACTTACAAAATAGTTTCAAGAAAAATAAATAAATTTATTACCCGATCATTTCGCAATTTAGCGGTGCTAGTAACAAAAACTGCTACAGCAGCTGGCCAGTTATAGACGCAACTATACATATTATACCAGACTCCCAACCAATATCAGCTTCCGGAAGAATGTTCTATCTTTGATATAACTGACAATACTGGTTGCTGCCATTCAATAACTATTGGTGACTAAATTTACTTAGGAAACATAATGTATGTGGAAATAAGAATTAGAATTACACACCATTTAAATACGAACTTTGTACACTTGAAAATAAAATAGCTAAACAAACCTAACGTCTTATTCACTTTACTTTGAAACTTCCTATCCTAAACCTAATATAACTAACAATATGTTCTTAACAACCCAATAACTATAAAATAATATAAAACGTTTTAGAAACGAGCAGTAATACAGGAAGTGTGTGAAAGTAAATATGTGATGTAATGTGTAAACGCACGTGAAAAAAGAAGCCTACTTGGGCAGTGTGTAAACATTATAATAGTAATTACTGCCCACATAATGATCTTGACTCGCTTGTTTTCTTTGAACTTCTTTAAGAGCTCTTAAAATCTGTTTTGTAGGCAATACGTGGGCTGGATTGTAATTTCTTCAAATACAAAAAAAGGGGCATATTAGAAATATACGTTACTTATATTTATTTTAAAATTAACCTAAATTCATAGATTGTAAAGTTGAATTCAAATTATATGTTTTAGAAACGCTTAAATTGCTTAAATGAGATAACAAAAAAGAAAAATTAGCTTTAGTAATAAATTTTGCTTCGTAAGTATTTGAGTGATTAAAATTAAAACCGTAAAAAACGTGCATTCGGCTACAAAACAAATAAGAGATTAGATTAGATGTTGTTAATTTACATATTATCTAGACTTAAGATAACGTTTTTAATACGTTAAGGATAATTAACTTCAAACTGGATTTATTGATTTAAAATCTCCAATTATGTAACACGTTTCGTGATAAATAACTAATCGGCAATGATTATTTTATTTATTAATTATTTTACCACTACAAATGCATTTCTATTGATTTATATTTAATTACCCCAACGTTACGTAAATTTATAATTTATAAACAACCAAAAACAGAAACTAAATATAGGCAACCAAATATACACAGCATTTCTAATTATCCACAGCTAGTATAGGCAACCGAAAATACTTAAAGTCTGTATAATCACCTATAATGGAAGCCATCGTTTTAAATGACCGTGTAACCGTATAAAGAAAATTGTGAGATGCATCTTACGGCATCCAGAGCATTTGTGCAGCGTAAGGGAAACGGGAAGGCGCTTTTTTGTATTTATAAAAGAAAGGAGATCTCTCATTTTTGAATGGGCTGTTGTATGGCAACTATGCGGTGCATATCAACCTTGACGGATGTTTCCTGAACTAAAAAGGGAAACTGATTTCGTTCAGAGGGTGAGAATATCCCCGTTAGGGCCGGGAGAGAACGGATGTTGGCGAGACCCCAAAGTAAGCGCTGCAAGTAGGTAAATAATATACTTCAACATTTTAGGCAAGGTATATGAAACTTGGTGTTGGATTTTCAGGTTTGTTTTTCTAAAAAAATAATTTATATGATAATTAGTGTTCGTTTCGTAACAAACGATTATTATTTCGCATAATAAAATTGTTCTTGTCAATGGTAGATGTACCTATATAGTATTCTGTAGACTTAATAGAACTTGCTTGATGTTTAGTACTAAGAAACGGTTAGATTAAAAATTGTACATGTTCTTAAAATAGAGATGCTTATAGAAGCACTTTACGAGTGGGTTTATTCTTGTTTTAAAAATAGAAAGACGAATTTCGAAATACGCCACTTTCATAGTGAATAAATTATTCAACAAAAATGACTTGATGTTTTTCATTATTATTATTATTATTATTATCATACGACGACAAAAATGTAAAAAATAATTCGATATTTAATGTTCATACTTGAGAGTAAAATCAATTCAAAAAGCTACTACTTTCATTGCTACTAATTTCTCGTGTGCTTCAGAATTTGTTTCGACGTTATTTTGATATTAATAATTAAAGATTAAAGACCTCGAGCCCCTACATCTCGACGAATTGACACTCAAAGTCGACTAAGACGTACTCGAAATTTAGATGCATTAAAAACAGTTCACTATACAAGGTGTCGCGCAATGAATGTCAGAGATCTGTATATGAAAAACTATTCACGAGAAAAGCCTGAAAATTTTGGATATACACTGGTATAGGTTTGGCCTGGTCGCTAGCACTTTCGGTTATACAGAGTGTTGGCATTAACTTTTTTATTTTAAATGCAACACCCTCTATATTCTAGTTAAAATTTATGTAGAAATCCATATACCTATGTAAATTCATTTGTTTTCAAAATATTTTGAGATATATATGTATATTCGAATTTTGACAATTCTACTGTAATTGTTTTTGTGTGACCAACTTCCCACATTTTTCATAATGCAAGAAAACACTATTTTTGAAATAACTCGGAAACTCTTGCAGATGGGTATAGAGGGAACTTAAAAACAAATAGTCCTTATTTTTAGCGTTAAATAATAATAACACAGAAAAAACAGAATATTCCATTTGAATTTTTTTTCTGCATTATTTCGGAACTAATGTTTTAACAATTTTCATGCACCCCCTGTATAAGATACAATAATTTTTTCTGCAAAAAAATCGAAGTATTTTGAAAACGAAAAGTTTGTTTGAAAAGTTTAGGTTTAGGGATCTCTACATAAATTTTAACTAAAACTTTAAGAGTAATTCAAAAATATACAGAGTGTTGCATTTAAGATAAGAAAATTAATGTCAACGCCCTGTATAATCGAATGTGCTAGAGACTTGTACATATTTTGCTCAATTAGGCCAAATCCATATTAATATACATACAATTATTTTCAATTTTTTTTCTCGTGAATAGTTTTCCATATCTATGACATTCGTCATGCGACACCCTGTATATTAAGGTCTGCTTGTATTATTATTGTTGTAGGCTTTATTCAAATAAGTCATGTTACACAGGCAACTTATACTAGATCCTGAATTTGAAATGGCTACTGACCAAGATTTACAAGCTATTGCTGAAATTATATGATTATAGTATATTTTCGAATCCAGATTATGGAAACGGTATTTTTGTGTAAAAACAACACGGAATATAAACGTAATTCCAATCAAATACCATGCCACAATTGAACATTTAATACATTAATTGACATATCGCAGACGGAGACATAGATTGTACAGTTGACGAACGCAAAATTGCTATTTTTTGGCCCAGAACAGAAGCCCTACTATTTGTATTAGGCGATGGCGGGATGGCGAAACAGTTAAACAGTTAAATGGCGTTAAACTAAAATGTAAAAAAAATATATTTTAAAACTTTTTTTTATTTAAAAATACCTACTAATAAACTCATAAACAAAAAACCTGTAAGATCGTATGGTCCGTAGTAATTTTTTTTTTTTTTTGGAATAAAAAGGAAATTGGTTCTCAACCCTATTTTGATTGGCCGAAAGCGACACCAAATTACGTTGCACCAAAATCCCACTATAAGCGTATGCCATAATTGGTTGTTTGACCTATGTATATTACAACGAACATATAAAACACTGGAACGCGCTTTCGGGTGGACGCAGTTACTGAAAAACGGTCTGGTTTCCGCCATCTTTGAATGTGGCAAATTGACGTATAGACTGTCAAAAGGAGTAAATGTCTTCTTTTTACATATTAAGGTTTTTAATTAGAATTATCGTATACATGCCTCATTGCATGTCTCAAGAAAGGAAACATGCATCCATTCAAATTGCAACCTTTACGTTAGAAGATAGCAGTTCTGGTATGTTCATACACCTCGTTTGACACTTTCATTTTTCACATTATTCTGTAATACTATTGAATGACAAAATGAGCCATTTCAATAAATATTCACATAAAATTAATGCATTTAAAATAATTAAACTTAAATCCAATTCTTTTTGCAGATATAAGATTAAAAATTATACAAATCTTGATGGTTTTAATAGGCTTTATCTTCCTGTTGTGGTCGTCTTACTAATAATAAAAAATGATGGATTAATTGTAATTTGGAAATACTATTCCCAGAACATTATTAAGTATAGGAAGTATAAGACCACAGTAATATCATTTTGTAGGTTACGCAGGAACAAATGGACACATGTAATTTTTTATTTTTGTGTTTTCCTTTCACCCTCTAGTGTAAGAGTGTAGTCGGTGCTATTATTAAAATTAAATTTAAACAATAGTGGCAAATACAAGTGGCCTCTGGAGAAAAATCTATCTATCTATCTTTTCTTGCATATTTATGTACCTATATATGTTTTTTGAATTATTATTTTTCATTCATTGAAAAATGTTTGTTCTTCTATGTAAACTATTTTATCTGTTAATTGTTTTAAAATACATATTTATTTTTTATTTAACTATTGCTATTATTACAAAGAAAAATTTTAACATAATTTTTGAGAAAATCTGGTAATTTTGGCACCGCTGCACCATTATTATTTGGTAATACCAGTAATAATTCCTTTATTACCATTGATATTCTACATAATATGTACTCACGTATGTTTGACGTAGTAAATAACAGCAGATAATAAATAGCCGGCATTTTGACCCGAAATTATACTTCCTTTATACTTTTATGATTGGTGTAAATGAAAGAAGACAGCTCTGAGGCGTCTGGTGCTAAAATAATGGTGCAACTTACAACTTACTCTTAATAAATCATTCTTTGGAGACAAAACATCAAAAGCGCCGACAGCAAATAACGCTTCTTATCTTATCTATTCACTGCCCCAACCAGCTCTATTAATATTATATAGCAAAACCTTGATCACGTCACTTTGTTAGTTTTAGTACACTTCCTTGGCGCTAAAATCGCCGTTTCGCGTCGGGTACAGAAAAATAACGTTTTAACTATGATAACTATAGTAACTGTGAATTACCATGGAATAACTACCGTTGTTAACAATTCATTTCTGTTCAATTAGTCGTCTTTACTTTCATCTTTATATGTATAATTCAAAAAATGTTAAAAGGTAATCAAGTATTCAAATTTCCCGCTCGTTATTTTTAGTTTGAGTGGATTAACGCTATGTGGTGCCTGTTTCTGGTTGACTAGCAAAATTCGTATGTAACATTGCCATCCATGTCTACACAACGTGTTTATTTCCACTTGTTATTGTTATGTTTATGTTGGTTATTCCAATCAGTGATGCCACAGATAAATAATTATACACTACCTATTCCATTTATTTTGTTCTCTTCTATTGTCGCCATTTCTGGAACATTCATTGTTTCTGTTCTTATTTGTTTGTCCACCACCTTTTAGACATAATAGCTGTGGGAGAAATACACTCCTTCCATTTTTTCGTGATATCGCTTTTTCTGTCAATACATATAATTGAATACGTTTTCTTTAAAAATTTTACAGAAGATACAAAATAATATTATGACTTACTATACCATACGATATTAGAAGTTGTATGCAGAAAAACGCGAAAGTCATATTTGAACTCTGATTAACAATCATATACACCCATTTTAAAGAATGGTCTGGCGACAAAGACCAAGTTTTTTTTTTAGTACGTGGATATTTTATTGCGCATTTAATATTTTCACAAGATCCTCTGTCTATAATACTAATACACAATAACATGAGGGCACGTTCTGCTATAGAATTTCCGGTATAAGTCTCTGAAGGCCAACACGTTGCGATCTTTCTACGAAATTGACCTTTGATGATGGAACGAAAACGAGTAGGTACAAAAAAGGAGGGTACCTTTATGGTCGCGTTTCAGATACACGCTAATAAAAATAAAACGCACTTCTACCTATATTGTGTAGGTAAATAAGCAATATATATATATTCCTGGTCTCCTATATATGTTGTACATACATCATACGCCTTCGAAAACGGTTCACTTAAGGAACAAACTCGGTTAACACAGCCCCACAGCGGTACTCCCTTAGTTAAACAATCTTTACCAGACTGCTTGTCTGCTGATTGCTCGATCTACGAAAGCAATGGAGAACAGGTCTAGATCTATTGATTGATAGACACCATACGGATTTCTTTTGCTTGCTTTCTCTACCTGCCTGTTTTATATGCTCGTAAACTTTGGTAACGCCAAAGTTGGTAACACTCACTCTTAAGTAAAATAGTTAAGTAGGTACCTCTACTTCTTCTATCCTCTTTCTATATAACCACTATTATATGACAATTCTTAAATTAATAATTTCGTCTCATCAAAATCATTAAAATAAAGTTGAAATCATCGATTTCAGAACGATCGCATCGTACGCAATCTATTTACTTAACAAAATGTACCGTTTTCCCGCGCTTTTACAGGTACAAAAGGAACTCTTACTCCAAATGAACAGGTGCACATCTGCCACTTTGAAAGGGCGTACCCGTAGTTATATTGTTGCCCTGCAGGTAGGTAACAATTTACCAACACAAGCAGTGATTGCATTGTATTATTTATGGACCTGTCTAGGTATTTATTGTATACACTCATCCACTAAGAATTTGCGTCATTAAATTGTCCTTGAAGGCAACGAAAGGCATAATATATTAAAAATTCTATTTACATGTCACAAAATAATCGCTTTCTTATCTGTCCTAATCGCTAATTTATAAAAATTATTAAAACACCTTTAATTATAATCCATTTTGGGAGGTATTTCATTAACTAAAGGACTCACTAAGGCTGTGACATTAATTGCCTTTTTGTTGATATAACTTTAATTAATAAATAATCAATATTCTTTTAATATCTTATTTGCATTTTAATTATTTTGCTAAAATATCGTAATGATTAAATTTTAAATTTATATTTTTTATTGTAAGCCATTTTCATATGTATCATATAAATCACTAGCTTCATATATCAGCTGCGATGTCCGAGTGGTTAAGGAGTTTGACTCGAAATCAAATGGGCTTTGCCCGCACAGGTTCGAATCCTGTTCGCAGCGCGTTTTTTTTTTTAAATTATATTTATACAACAATTATTTTTATAACATAACAGCGAGATCGTTTAGTTCGTTAAAAAACTAATTGCGACTTTCTCTTTATTAAAAAAAAATAAATTCAAAATTAGAATAAATCTACTAATAAAAAAAAAGCGTTATTTATGGTGTAATTTGTTTTTCTTTATTGTTTTTGGCTTATTTTATTCCCACCCCGAATTAATTGCATAAAATTTAATTTATTTGGGCACACCTGGAATAAAATACTAAATTAATATAAAAATGTGCTGCACTTATAGGCTTTTTAATATACACTGTTGTATAGTTGGTTGCCTGCCTTCTATAATAGAAATTAAAATTGTGTGAAAAGGCAAAGTCGATTGTAAGTTATGTAATGTTTTTATAAATAAAGAAGCAAATATATTTAATTAATACAAAATTTGTTTCTTAAATTTTATAACAGAGAATATATCTATTTAAACCATAACATTTTTGGCGATGGAACCGTTTACTCACAATCAGTTGTCGTATTTGCTGGAAAATATGATGAATTTGTGATTATTAATTACTAAAGCAAATAGAACGGTAAGTGATTTATTTACTGTTCTTGAATGGTTGTACCAAACTGTTGCTGAATTTATTTATTACTATATGGCATTAGAAAAAAAATAAGGAAATTAATTCTATCCAATCTCTTCAAGGATCAACCAGAACTTACAATAACTTATTTATTACTACTTATACTGCAGTATATATTTACATACGCTTATTGTAATCTGTGTCACACTTGCCAGTGTTCTATTAAATTTGTGGTAAATATAATAATTATTATTATTATTGCTTCTTCTATATGATATTTTTTTTAGTAAAGCTCCTCTCCTCCAATATTACGGAGTTTTCCTTCATTATACTTCATACCTGATTCAAAAATAAATGCAGACTTTTCGTATTTTGTGGATGTAGCCTGTAGTACACTCTGCATATTTCCGGGTACAGAATATTCCGATCGATTTTCCATCTTTTATGTTTTCCTGTTCTACAGTTCTTTCCTTCTGCACTCGGCTGGCATTACCTAAAGACAAAAAGAAGCAATACTTAGTTTGTAAGTTGCCATAAACTTTATCATATTTTGGTTGATAAAAATTGTAACTTTTTGGCTTGTGCCAAACACTTTTCCTTTTAGGGAATGCAGGAACCGGAACATTGTTTATTTTTCGAATTAAAAAAAAAATGATTAAAACGGCAAAAATTCACTTTAATTACAACACTAAAATAAAATAGGAACATAACAAAATTTAGAACGTAATAGCAAATAAAAAAACATAAAAAGCTTGGAACTTAAACACAAGGAGTAATAAATTAACGTAAAGGAAATCATTCAAACACAGAATGACTCGTCACGTAACAGATCTGCGAAGTTCGTTTGGACTTAAATTTGTAAAGGCATTATAAACACGGTTTCCCCTGCATTCCTCTCTAGTATGTAGAGGCCTAGAGTACGCTAGCCGCGCTTATACGGCTCCAAAGATGAAAACCGAAGGGCATCAAGTCGAGTGTTCTGAATGGGCCAGTTCTAGGGTCCCTGCTGGCCTATTCATCCGATCTTCGAACATCAAGGTCAAGCTATAGTGGAATGTGATATATGTATGTATGTATATAAATAGAAGGGTGATATTACACTGCGACTTAAAAGATCTGTTGTGTCTCCTATTCCTGCTGCTTTACAACTGGCCTTCCAATCCTACTCCTTCCAGAAAGTGTAGGATATCAGAGGGCCCCAGTCTAGGTAAGTCTCCCTCTTCGATTTCACATGCTCCCAGGTGCAACGCCCTCGAGTTGCACAGTGCTACGCAGTTTAAGAGGAGATGGATGGGTGTTTCATCCTGTTCCCCACAAAATCTACATTCAGATTCCTTTTCCAATCCAAGCTTACTCAGGTGTCCTTTCAGTCTACAATGGCCTGAAAGTATTCCTGTTAGTATGCGAACATTGTTCTTACTCAGGTTGATGCATTCTGTAAACCTCTTCTGGTTATAAGTTCCCAGAAGAATTTTACTCTGCTTCATTCCCTGGAGATTTTCCCAGTAACTGGATTTTCTCTGCTCCATTTCTATTTTCAGTTTCTTCAGTATTGCACTGCTACTTAACCCGCAAAAGGGTTCAGACCCTACAAAAGGTATTACAGCCCCTTTTTTGCGAGATTATCCGTTATTTCGTTTCCTTCCACTCCTGTGTGACCCGGAACTCACAGGAGGGTTACTTTATTCCTTTTGCCTAGCTCATTTAATTTCCCTAGGCATTCCCAGACCATCTTGGAACTGATTTCATATGAGCTCAGCGCCTTGATGGCTGCTTGACTATCAGACATGATGATAATCTTCTGCTTTCGATAATGTCTATCAATATTGAACTGAACACATCTTTCAATAGCGTGTATTTCCGCCGGAAATATACTTGGATATTTTCCCAAGCTTTCGAAATATGTGGTTCTAAGCCCATATATTTCTATTCCAGTTCCCTCTGCCGTTTTGGAGCCATCCGTATTCCATTTGATGGCATTTCTATTCAAGTTCAAGATGGTGTTATGATCCCACTCGCTCCTGTTACTGAGCTTTATGATGAATTCCTTCACAAAGCTAGTGGAATGTGATGGAGCACCATCCAATTGATACCAACTCTTTGCTCTGTCATGTGGAGGAAGAACATTTAGGAAATCACTATCCCTCTAAGTATCTTCAGACATCTAGCGCCATTCAAATTTTCAAATAATTAAACAAAAAAACATTAAAACTAAACTGGTCCTGCTTATTATTGTGTCTTATAAGATGTGGATTATACAGGGTGTATCAAATAAAAAAGTAAATTTTGTTTGGGTGTTCACTACACGACATATAAAACACAAACCCACCGAAACCGGATTTCATCATTAAAGAATAAAAAAAAAGTAAAATTTAGAGCCAAAAATTCTTTCCTCCGGGCCTGATGCAAGGAAACGTCATGTTAAGCACCCGCTAAACGTGGTATTATGTATAAATACATTGCACTCATTTAGTATTATTCTTAATGGTATGCCGTAAGTTCATTTAACGTCATTCTGAATAAATAAACGCCCTTGTAAAAATAGCAAAACTGAGGCATTTTAAATTTCTTCTTTTTATAAAATAAACATTCCTTTTTTGTTAAGAGCATTCTACGTAAGTCTACAAAGTATTATTTTTAATATCCTGATAAGACGTTCGAGTTTACCGTATGCGACTTCAGTAGTTACAAAACACGTAAATATTTTTCTTTTGCTTTGTCGAATCGAGAGTTAGTTGTTAATAAACGGTACCACATGAATGTGAGTTATTTTTTTTTTTTTGGATTTATTTAATCAAATAACGCAAAATGAATTGAATCGAATTACACAGAAATAAATGTAGATACAGAAAATTTGCAAACACACCTTTTTACTATGATATCACGCGAAAATGAATCCATACATTCCCGCGCTTTTGCCGATGCATCAAGCTTCGATTTTCTTTATATGAAATCATGATGGTCCTGAAAAGGATCGTTTTTTCGATACGGGAAGAATTTAAATAAAATGTCCGAAGTGGCTTGCACTCCAAGCGGCGATCCATATAAAACTAACAGCGGTAATGGCTGAATGATAGTGGCATGTGGGGGTATACCCGGGACAGCATTTAGATTGGGCACAGGTGCGGCTCTAGCCCACGGCATTTATAAAATATTTTTTTTCTCGTTAATGCTTACAGATAGACCACCTGTTTTTGCCATGGTTTCCCTTACTCCGTGGCCATTGATTTTATATAAGTATATTATATATAATCAGTGTCCTTGGCGAATGCTGGGAGATAACGAAAGCCGTTCCATGGGCGCATTTAATAATAACTGATAGCTGACTGATTTACAGTAGACTCGCGATTATGTGAACTAATCACATTTTACATTTTTTTTATCATTTTTCAAAAGTAGTATTCATATGGTCGCGAGGCTACTGTATTATATTTTTGTTATTAAAAATCATAGGGAAATTATTTAGTTAGAGTAGGATCATTTCAATTGTTATGGAACCCATATAGTACTTAGAATAGGTAGCCTCGTGTAGTACCTTTTTAAGGTGGAGCACGGGGTTAGGATGATTTGTAATAATTTAGTTTTCATAAATAAAGTGTGCATTAAAACTTTTTGATTGTGTACGATTACAGCTGCTACACATTATTATATTTACCTCTATATCTGATACACCCTGTATTGTGTCCAGTAGTGATTATTTCGGTGATTTATAATTGCTTGCCTACTGAATTTAGATTCCTCAGTCCACATAATCTTCATTATCTATTAAGGCCTTTGAGTAATATCCAGTTGGCCTTAAATTCCCAGTTGCCTTTAAATCTCCAGTTGCTATAACTCAGACTTTGATTCTTACGAATTTTCGGGGAGTTATTGTCGGTAGGGCGGATATCGTTCATTAAATAATCTGCATGTTCCTCTAACAATTCGTTCATATTCACCATGCGAAAAAAACAAATCATTATTGAAATATTAAACTGCTTTTGAGAAAGTTAACAAAATCACTAGAGCTGTAAATAAATACCTCAGGAATCTATGGCATTACACTGCTTTTAGATAAAATCAACATTCATGTCAAAAGCAATACTTACTAGACAGGACTTTTGGAGTTTTATTGGCTTTTGATAGAAAATATGGAAAAACTAGAAAATCGTTGAAAATAGGTAGGCAAGGAAAGGTATAGCGAATCGATGCAAAATTAAATTCTGCATCCGATCATATACAGGGTCCCACATTTGAAAAAACCATCTTTTTCAACTTTGAAAATGATGTAATTGGTCATCACTTTTTTGACACCCTGTATGCGATAAATAAATTGTCAATGTGGATTTCGAAAGTACCATTCTTGTGCTTTCATCCACGCTTACCACCAGTTGAAAATGGGTAAAAGGCGCCAGTATTGAAAATAAGGCTACATATTTAAAAATTTTCAAAACAATCAAGTTATTTCAGAAAGAAATGAAAGTAGGTATAGGGAAACCAGATGAAAACATCATGAAATCTTCTCAGGAATCCAAAAATTATATAATATACCGGGTGTTCCATTTAAAATAAGGGAGTTAATAGCAACTTCCGGTATAACCGGAAGTGATAAGACCTTGAAAATATTTTAAAATGAGAGAGAATCTTGAGAAGCCCTGTAGTCCAAAAATTCAGCATTCTAAGTTTTTTTTTCCAGCCATAGAAATTTCTAACGAACGGCTACCGTATAGAAACCTGTATATTACATATGAAAAACCGGAATGCGGCTGTCATTAACATTATCGTGGTTATCCCGTGTATATTATTAAGAAGAGATCGATATTTTTGCTGTTTTTCAAAGGTATACCATTATAAATTAAATGATGAATTATTTCATTTTCTATCTTACACGTTTGCCTCGTATATTATCTCAGATATTTACTATATTCTAGTGAAATGTAAATCAGTTGCAGATGGGTGGTCCTCTCCTGTAAGCTACCGCCATCCGCATTGTTCGGGCCGTCAGAGGGATCAACTCCACTACCACAAGACAATCATGTGAAAAGAACGCGCTAGATCATAGAGACAATCGAAAACGAAAACCTCACACGGAAAATAAAAAAAAAAAAGAATGAACAAGCGCACATAGGTACACATAAAAACTTCTCTCTCTTCTGCTGATGCCAGCGAGCAAATGAGCAACGCCTCATGAATAAGTCATGACGTGCCTTTATTTTCTACGTCGAGATTTGGTTCCGATTCGGGGAACAAACGCAGGAAGTCGCTCGCAATTAAGCCTAAATAGTAACGGTGAAAAACGTGGCGGGGGCCGTTTCCCATTGGTAGATGTAGCCGTGCTGGCAATTGTTCTGCGTTTCCGACACTACAGTGAAGCCGAAACGGAAGAAGATCACGGTGTAAGTCGCAGGAACGGCCGTTGTGGCCGTCCGAACGCTTTCGCTTCTTGGATTTCGTTAACCACCTGTGCAAAAGAAGATGAGTTTGGATGATTTTGGGCCGAACTGTTTCGACCACTAGTATCAGCAGATAAATAGGGTAAGATATTTTTGCCTTAAATATCTATTTCAATTCAGTTTGCATGGTGCACTTTACATCAATGATTTTATTGATACAGTTCATGCATGTTTACAGTTTGTCATCGGCATTATAAAAAGAAATCTATAGCTCGACCAAGTAAATTTGGCAGTCGGAAAATATGCGAACGACTGTGCCGCGCACGACCCTTGACCAGAGATAAGGTACACCTCCTGACCTTCGCTTTGTACCTTTGACAGCTGTGTAAAATCCTGTTCTATGTGTGGTGATTTTCAGAGTGCGAATTTGATATTTTTATTTGTTCTTGCTCTTTTTCGTTGTTTTTACCATTTTTTAATACTGAAATAGTTTTTTAAGGACTATTTAATATCATCCTTTTGAATAATTTAAGGCAATTTTGTCTAACCGGCATTTTCAATGATTATTTTGTAGAATATTACATAATGACTAAGCAAAATTCTACAAAAGACGATGCTGTCACCATTTTGAAGACCATTATTGAAAAAAGGAAATAGGCCACTACGCTTTTCTTGTAGAATAAGTTGTTAAAAGTAGTCGAAATTCAATTATTGTTATGAACAATGCCTCTACCACAAATTAACAAAGCACCTGCTTCAGCATCAAAGAAGGCAAATATCATACCCTGGCTTATTTTGAAGAATATAAAACATCACGTATTTACTCTGGTTTTGTTAATTAAATAGTTATAAATATTAGAAATGTTGCGTTTTTATCAAAAACTATTAGCAGATAGTCAATTAACAAAAATTATGCATAACTAATCTCTACACCCATTGTGTAAAAATATACAGGCTGTTCTATTACAAAAAAAAATCTGAAAGAGTTAGTCAAAGTTTTTGGAAATTGGACTATCAATTTTGAACCCTCCGTATATCTATCCTGAGATGAATGAATTCCCAATTATTTCATTCATTCATTCAGGACATTTGAGCTAGGCGCTCATTGTATACCCACTTAAGCAGCTTGGTGTTCTCTATAAAGCCCAGTATCTTGCCCAGTGGAAACTTGAGTAGGTTCGAAGGCTCCAGCAGATCCTTCCCGATATATTTCTGCCTGAGTACTTTCAATTCCTCACATGTGCAGATTACATGTAAACTCGTTTCCTCCTGTATTTCGCATCTTCTGCACCACGGTTAGCTTACTCGGCCTGTGTTGTATAGATGATTTTTCAGAGGACAGTGTCCAGTTACCAGCCCAGTAAGGATTTTAGCTTCTTTCTTGCTCCGTCTGAGTAGGTTACCAGAGAATCTAGCATCCTCTCCTATTAGCGCTTTAGTATGGAGTTGACCTTCAGTTGACCTCCATTTCTTTGTACTTTATACGGGCTCTGGACCTATGAAGTGTCTTTTAGAGCCCTCCTTGGCTAGTTCGGCGGCTATTGCATTGCTCTTTATATCCTCATGTTCCGGCACCTAAAATCAGAGACACATAGTCTCGTGCTAGTGCATTAAGGGATTGTTTGCAATCTCTAACTAGTTTTGACCGAGTTACAGGGTTCAAGTTTGCCTTGATAGCAGCCTGGCTGTCAGTCATTATATTTATTTTCCTCCTCATGTAACCCTCTTTGCAATCATTTCTATATAGGTTAGAAGGCCGTTGTTTGCTTCAAAGCTCTCCGCTTTTGCAAAATCTACCCTGAATTGTTCACGATTTCTAGTATTCATATCATGACTCATTTGAACAATTTATTCTTATTATCATAATATATGTAAATGTTAATAATTTATATAAAGAGATTGAGGTTAGTGTTAGTATGTTCCCCTCTCTAAAAATATTATCCTTTTTTGAATTATGAATATGCGCAGCAGGCCATGCGCATTGCATGCCGTCCCCAGATCACTATCATATAAGATAAGATTGGATATACTAAACCATAATAGACACTTAACAAAAAAAACTTGAAGCTAAAGTCGCATTTATTTGACTTTGAAACCACGATCACCAAATGGTCTGACCATAAAAGGTTGGTATCAACTACCAACCCAAGAAATTCCGCAGTTGTCTTGCTCTGAATATCTATGTTGTTAAGATGAATGCTGTTCACCGTTCCCGCCTTACGTTTGTTAAAAGTAAATTCAATAACTTTTGTTTTCTCGTAGTTAATAATCAAACGATTGTTTTTGAACACCAGCAATGGAACTCATTTACTGCTTGTAATTGCTTCCTTGACAAACGATCGGTGCACTTACGAGGATAGTAATGTCATCAGCATACATAAAGACTGTACCAGCTGTAATACTATTTGGTAGGTCATAGACAAACAGAAATAGCAGCGGTCCTAACACACTGCCTTGAGGTACGCCCAGGAAAACATCATAACTAGCTGATAGAACATTATTAATTTTAACCCTAATATTACGGTTGTTCAAGTACGATTTAAACTACTCCTTTACATTTCCCCTAATGCCCATTCTTTCAAGTTTCTTTAGTAAAATAGAGTGATTTAAGCTGTTAAATGCTTTAGTCGAACCTAGAAAATGCCTGTGTATTTATTATTTAAATTTTCATATACATTCTGAATAAAGTTAATTGCCGCGTACTCCGTCAATAGTCCTTCCCTAAATCCAAACTGTAGACCATAAAGAATGTTGTATATTATATACCAATTTTTCAATGATTTTAGAGAAACAACATATTAGTTTTATGTATGGGCCCGACTGTCGCAGTTTTCAAGGAATCGGGATAAACTCCCTCTCTCATGGAAGTGTTTACTGTAGGGAGAAGTAATGTAGATATTTGTGGTGAACACAATTTGATAAAAGGCGATGTGCCGTGGGCTTCTTTTCTAATGTCTCCCTCTTATGACCATGCATCTGTACTTTCTACCACACGCTCATCTAAGCCGTGCACTTCGGCTATTTTCGGATTCGCAGGTGGCAGATATGAATATTGCATTACATATTTATTAACGCAGTTTAGGTGTAGGATTCATAGATAAGTGTGTCCGCTAAATCGATGGAGGTGCGCTTTNATTGTGTTATACTTATTCAACAGTTGTACTTGGAGATCTTTGATGGTATCACAGACTCGGTTGCTTTCTTTGCCGAGATGGACTCGTTGTTACGCTTACGTATTGCCATAAAATCTGTAACAAAAAAACACAAAAATATAGTTTCCAATCACAATTAAATATAGTAAATTCAAAAGCGAAATTTGTGCCATATGAATATATATTTATGTTTGCTTCAAAGTTGTAACGTTAATATTTCATTTTTAAAAGGGACAAATTAATACAGTAGAGACAATTATACAACGTAAGCCAAAGCAATTTTTAATAAAATATGCATATAAATCAAGATTCTATTTTAATAAATTAACCAACTCTGGACCTCAGAGTCAAACAGCATTAAGTTCACTTTTTTTTTCGTTTTTTGAGGTTATGATCGTTCCTATAGTATTTTTTTTCCGTTCTTTCCAATGGCGACGCATATTAAATCCAGTTTCTTTCCGTTTATAAATAGAACCAAACAGTATTAAAGGTTTTAGATACTGCTTGGCTCTGGAAGATATCCAATATTTATATATTAAGTCCAAATGTGAAGTTAGGTGACAACACATAATACTGTTTTGTTTTAGTGTACATCATTTATCATAATATTAAGTCACATTATTTTATTCGTGAAGTTAACAAGAAACACGTGATAATTTGATTGTTTTAATATTCAATAAATGAATTGAGTCAACATGATGACATCAAGAGGGTAAAAGATACTACAAATCGCATTAACACAAGCCAAGTGCAACGAAATATCTGAAAAACCTGTTATAACCTCACTTTTGGCGGAAGAGAACGGTAATTAAAAAATTACATGTTTATCAAAAGTTATTGTTTTATTTTTAGCTTTTGTTGCTGATAACACGTAAGATAATAATATCATTATAGAAGATGCTGAGATCGTTATAGAAATACATCCAACCAGTAATAATAGCACGCAGGATATCCCTCATGAAAATTTGAAAATTTTGTAACGAATGTGCAATACTGCAGAGAATGTTATTTCTTGAATAAAGATGTACACAATACCAACTTTGTTAGTAAAAACAATGTGAATTCCAATAGTGAATAAATTCTCCGAAGTAATACGGACAAGTCTCGCCCGAGCATCTTGTTCAAGGAAATTGAAATAAAGATAAAAATAACGAATTCGAGAAACCTTCTAAAATAAATATTTTACAAAATATTATTATTCAAAATAATGACGATGGCCTACATAAATCAGATGAAGTAGCCGAAAAATAATTTACAGCATAAAGAAGACTGTACTGAATTTGAGGACCCATCTTATCTCTCTGAGAAAGTAGTGCATACAAACGAACTGGAAGAACAAAAAAAGATGGAGAAGATGTTACAAATCCGAGAAGTAAAGGAAAGAGAGGAAAAAGAAATTCTGATAATTGGAAGAAAAAATTAAAAGGCAAAGGAGAGCTGCTGGTGAAGATTATCCGTCAGCCACTAATAAGCTTATTGGAAAAAATGACATGAAAGCACCTTGTCGTTAAAAATCTTCTAAATGTAACCTCAATAAAAACGAATGTTAAAATACAATCATCATCATTGTGCATGTTCTCTTTAATTCATTAATTAAATGTTATTCATTTTTATTTATTCGTTTGTTACTTAAACTTTAAGATTAATAGTTTTTGTTTGTAAGACTTTTTGTGTGATCTCGCATTTATTTAGAAAATAATTGATTTTTTTTGTGTTTTTTGCCTTTTGTTGGCCTTTATTAATTAGTTATAATTGATATTAATTAATTTTCTACTTTGCATTGATCTACCATGCGCTTCTTAATAATTCAGTATCAAATATCACGATCTATAAATTCGTAGAAGCTAACAGTACTAAGTCACAAAATATGGTATTAAGTCAGTACAAATGAAGTCCATTGCTCGAACCAAACAGTAATAAGTCCCACAATTAATTTAAAATTATTTCAATAAATTAATGTAGGAGGTTGGTTATTATCAGCTTTAGTTAGCTTCCAAAATCATCTCTTCTATTTACTTCAAAAAATTCCATTGTTCAAAATCTTTACTCTCCTGTAAAATTTAAAAACTTTGACTTAATACTGTTTGGCTCCGAGGTCAAGAAATTAAATCTGGAATGAATGTCTAAAACTAAGAAATAAGAAAGTGCAGGCGAAAATGATATTGCCGCAGATGTCCTAAAATATGCAAGAGGCAAAGTGAAAGAAAGGATTAGCACCTTGATTAAGCGAATATGGCGCGAGCAAAGGATGCCACTTCAATGAAGAAAGGGGATAAAGCCAACGGCGGAAACTATAGAGGTACCTCACTGGTTGATGTCAAATACAAAGTTTGGGCTAAAAATTAATGGGAATAAGAAAAAATATCTAATAATAAAACAAGCAATAACAAATGAATAAATATATAGTAAATTCGAAATAGATACTTTCTCAAAAAGTAAGTCACTGATTACTTGGGAGTAACGCTTACAAATAGCAATGAAGGAGACAAAGAAATAGGAAAAAAAACATTAAACAGGGGAAGCGATGCAATGTTAAAGTCAAAAGAAGTTTGTCAATAGTCGGAACGCTATTAGGTAAATAAATTTATGCTACACGCAAAAATCACTAACAGTGAGGGGTGCTAAATGCACTAGAGGCGCATAAATACAACTCGAAATTGATCTGGAGCTGTAAACATACCCTAAACACATTGGGGGTGGCTAATAATCTATCCCTAATCTGAGTACCTGGGCACTCACCCATTATTGGAAATAAGGAAACAGACATCATTGCCAAAAATAGTGTTACGGAGCAATTTTAAGGACCAGAGCCTGCCATTAAAGTATATCAAATTTTGGGCAAACCAGAATTTGATATGCAATTTATTGCGGTCTGTCAGGTTATTCAATTCTCGAACACATTCTTAAACCTGCCTTGATTGTAGTTTGGAGTGTGTGCCCCCAGCTTCTCCTGGCTGTCTTTAATAAGTTCTCTTATTGTTAAAAGCCCTGTGATTTCTTCTGCACAATGTAATATACCTTTTCTTGAAAGACCGTAGCATATTTTTCTGGTAGAAAAGTGATCGTTATGGTTCTTATCTCACTGTAGATTCCATCGATCAATTAATTCAATTTAAACTAATTCTGTAATAATTTAATTAATAATTCCATTCAAATGTGCGAAAAAATAAAATATTATATTCCATTTCTAAGAAAAATTAATAGTGGAATACCAAGCTTGAAACGGTCTCTTTAAGAGAATATTTTTGTTTCAAGTATTCATAGCATTTATTGTGTTAAGTTATATTTAACGACATCCCAGATTCTAACAACATAAAACGTTGCCCTGCACGCAAACGGCAGTGCCATTTTAACGATTTTTTTAACAAGGCAATAACGATTAATTAAACGTGGCCACCTACGGAATCTCTAATTTTCGTAGACGCAATTTGTACATTATGTGCGACAACTCTAGATGTTGTCATGGTCAAGTCAGCAGACTTCAATTACTCCTCCTGCGTAGGTGTGACCTCACTAATATAGTAACGGTTCTCGTTAAGGAGAACATTTTATTAAGGGCATCTTTTATATATATCACAAATAATGATAAAACTTGTAATATTCAGAGGTGTCAGCCCATTTAGATTACTACTTTACATATGTATTTGTACATTCGTAGTATAGTATATTTAATCTATAACGTCATAAAAAAAACATCATCCATCGTGTTACAACTCGCACAAAAACATCCTGCCTTTTTTTACTACGGTAGGAAACGGAGTTGATAAAATCCCGTTGTTATTTCGATGAACAATTTATATTTTTGTTGATAAGAGCAAAGCATCCGTTTCTAATCGTCGCTTTTTTTCCATCACAATCGCGAACTCTTTATCGCAAGCGAGTGTGACGTAGAGGTGTTGGGAAAGACGCAAAAAAGAAACGGTGTATGTAGAGAGTTGGGCATTTAAATATAAAAGAAATCGCTGTACACCTCAAGTATAACTTTTTCACAACTGTACTCAAGCCGCTACGAAATTAATAATACTGCGTAGCATCCATCGGCGAATGCCGTATTAATGCGAGAATCACGTGATGGCTTCACAACCAAGGTCAATTGATAATGTTGTGTTACGTACGACTATCTTGGTTAATTCGAAGATAAAAAAGAATATTCAAACGACTATGTATAATCATTGCAGGAGTGTTATAAGTTAAAGTCAGGTAAGTGTGTAACCGGGGCAAGTGTGTAGTTTGTTTATATTTATTTTTAAAATTGAACTACGGACGTCCTCTTGTTATATACTAATGTACTAAACTTCATACTAGTTTTACAAACAAAAGTTCGCATTTCCTAACGTGTAATAACTTGAATATCTTGTGAATATATTATACCTTATTAAACAGGCATCAGTTTAGTATTACACTCTTGGCCGAATAATGCTATTAATATATAGAAAGTGCGGACGATTACACACTGCCCCATTTTGCTGGGTAGTGTGTGTATTGGCAGTGTTTAAAATTTCTTTTTTTTCTAGTAAACCGTTTGATAATTATAAAAGGGTGTATCTATTGAAGGTTTTCAACTGAGCATATATTACCTACTTCTATGTGTAAAATTTATCAAAATGTCTTATTATGTGAACAGTGTTACATTTTCTTCGCACTATGCAATTTTTACTACACACTTACCTGACTTTACCTTATAGGATTTATTATTAACACTTTAGGCTACCGAGATTGATTATTATAATTTTGCAGTGTTATTTTCATGCAGTTCTTCAAACAGCTTCGCCTTGTTTGTTTGAGGTTTTTTGCATGGGATATTATTATAAAGATATCAGTTGTACATAAATGATAACACATTTTATGACCGTTACAACATACAAAACTGATATTTTAGACTGTAAAAAACGTTACGCCATAAAATTCTACCAATATATTTAACACGCATCTAACAAACTTAACAAAAAAAAAGTGATTGTTCCGAATTCGTTCGGATCTTACGCAATTGTTGCAAAGATTGTAAAAATAATCTTCTGCAAACAGATAGCGTTCACTACTGCTTCTATCATTCTTTTTAATGCGCTCTTGCCCACCTTACAATTAGCGGTCTACGACCATAACAATGCCTTATCACTAGCTTCGGGGAAAAAATATTACGTATTTCTGCATTCTAGGAACATGTAAAGCCTTGGATCAACGAATATGTATAAAGAAGCAACTTTATCCAGGAACTACCTGATAATGTTCTGGCAACCATTAAAAGATGGTAAAACTACAAACCCAATTATGTCGGTCCAAATAATGCAACTCGCCTATCTTATAAGTAACTAAAATTTCCTCGACATTCCTATTATTATAACTACAGAACATTCAAAGAAACTTGTAATCTGACAACAGACAATATCTGGTTCGTAAAAATAACTTGAAAGCTATTGCATCTGATTCAACAAAATTTACTTTGTGAACATCCTAATCTTCCAGCGATTACATTTGCAATAGGAGAAGCTTTTATTTGTGCAGCGTAAGCATCCTTATATTACCGGCCTTTTCACGCACAAAACGATATAGTTCTGCTTTGATCTACTAAAGTATTTACGTCATTGGCATCATCTGGACTCCTTGCTTATTAAAGTGGAAAAGAATAGTCATACCAATGGATGGTAAACATACTGTTAGAAACCGACACCACGCTGGGAACGCCATCGGGCTTGCACTAGACTCATGATCGATGCATTCTCCGATTCTTTCGTAATATGTAGGAATAAGTGCAAGGAGGTATCTGCTGGTTTAGCAAGGTATGGGCGCACAAGAACATCAATAATAATAGGTTTGTTCGCTGTGCAATCAGAAACTATCCACAACTGAACGACGCATGCGTAATAACAGCTGTGCGTTCGCAGTGCAACAATTTCGTATTTCGACCGTTGGTAATTTAAAATTTGGTGTTCGCACAGTATCAAATTGTAGTCAGTGACAGTTTGTGATTAATCCAGAAAGTTCACGGATTTCTTGTGGATTTTAAATTCGCTCATGCGCACTAAACGAGAGAGATACACTGCGCCGTGTGCTCCGCCGGCTGACATATAAATTCCAATTGCTGGACAATCCTCTTTTATCCCTTAAGTCCTTATCACCAGTAATAGCCAACTTGTTTATGGAAGCATTTGAAGAAGAAGCCCTAAGTTCCAGCGAAATGGAAATCTCCCTTTCCTGGATGTTATGGTTAAGAAAACAAAAGAGGGAATGCTACAGCACCGCAGTATGTAGAAAAGAAGACGCACACCGATATATCTGCATGCAAGATCTCACCATCATCCAATTGCAGAGAAGACATTAATACAACATTGCTATCCAGAGCCGAAACCATTCAGTGACGAACAACATCTTACCAGTGAAAAGATACATTTGGAGAAAGCACTAAAGAAGAATGTTACACTTACATCGACATAAGGAGAGCCACTAAGAAGAAGACGACACTGGAGACAACTACAGAACACGAAGAGGGATGGCGTGTTTACCTTACATAGCAGGAGTCACCGAAAAGTAGGCGAATTTTGAAGAAACGTAACGTACAAGTACACTTCGGAACTGCAACGTCGATCCAGCAGTATCTACCGACCGCAAAGATAAGATACCCAAGGGCGCACAGAAGGTATCTACAAGATAACATGCCAATGCGGACAGTGCTACATCGGACAAACAGGAAGAGCCATCGCATAAGAATAAAAGAACACAGAGGGACGCAAGATTAAGAAAGACCGAGCAATCAGCGGTGGCAGAAACACATGCACGACACCGGACAACAAAATAGATTCAAGAATGTAAAAGTAATAACTACCACAAGAACTACGGGAAAAGACTCATCAGGAACCATAGAAATAGAGAAGAATAAAACCGTTAACAGAGAAGAAGGGTACCACCTTAGCAACACGTGGAAAGCCTACTACGAACCGTCACGGTCAATGGAGCGGAAAACTACACGGTTGGATGCACCAGGGCGTATATAAGAAGAATGTCGGACCATGGAGAATCAGTTCAGTTATCCTGAAGAAGCTGTCAGTATGAACAGCGAAACATCGAGCGAAAGTTTTGACACACGCGAAAACCGCAAGAAAGGCGTGGTTTACATATGTCACTGTCCAGGTGGCTCAAGAATAAGGTATATGATACCTGGGGAAGATTGGTTTTCTCTGAAAAGATCTGAAAAAAAATTCATTGAGCAAAATTCTAGCCTAACTTAGCAACTGAATTGTTTGATGAACTCTAGTATTAACATACGCCCTACGAGATGCAGTGAATGAGATTATAATCAACCAATCGCGGCGCTTATCTTCTTTAATCACTAAACTGTAATATACGCTGCAGAATGCTTCAGATATATTCTGATTTATGCAAAGGCTTACTGGTTCATTTATTTAAGGAAAATGAGTTCACTTGCATAACAATTAAATAGGTTTAGCTTCGAATTTATTTTGAAAATGCCTAGATTATTCCTTAAAACTCTCTCCAATACACTTTTCCTGATTTCACATTGCCGATTGATTGTTTATCTTACTTTCTGATGACTTTAAATCGACTTCCAATGTTAAAAAATTCTTAATAGATAGTGGTAGCACCTCCATGTTTTACTTTTGACGCTAATACTTATTATTTTTATTATTACTTACATCATTAACTTATTGCCATTATTGTCAATCATATTTGTTCTATATTGACAATGTCGATCCTGTATCTGGTGTCAACATACTGCATTAGAATCACAAGCAACTGCAGTACGTCATCTTTACTACCTGCTGCAAGCGGTATTCACAGATGGATCCTGACGAACCCGTTAGTGATTTAATGCCGTTCGTTGCCCTGATTCACACAGTATCAATTTGTAACAGCGTTGTCCTAATTTAACCGTGAAAACGATTATAGACCTCTGCTATCACTTGAGAAGATGATAACTTTGGCGTACGCCTAGAAACAAAGCGGAAGAGAAAATACGGAAGCTGCTCGTAACAAACAAACAAAGTCAACGCTCTCTCCCCGCCCACGGACCAGGCAGTTTTAATTTATCCTTATATAGATACTGTGCATCGTTCCTCTATGCGACGTCAATTGAATGTTAAAACGATGAAACCAGGACGGTGTAGCAAACATTGCCAGAGGGGGCCCCAGTTCCACCTAGTGGGAATAGGTAATTATGATTGAAGAGCGTTTTATAGATGGACGGATAAATAGTTTGCACTTCCTCAATTACGAAGGTCCAAAGATTTAATGATGTCGTCATTTTGCGTGCTGGTCGGTTGTATGAATGTGTACTAGCACATAACATAGGTGGTGTCGGTGCTGCTTGTTTACTTCGCTGGAAATAGCGGGTCTGTTTATTCGCGCAAAATGTAACTGTAGATCTCGTATAGTATTCGTATGTACGGTTATTCAACGCTTAGGTAGGTCGCGCGTTCTCTTTATTCAGGATGTGGGTGTTGATTTTTAGAGACGAAACTAATATTTATTTCACGTATTTGCATAATGTTTCTTCTTTATTTTTTGTTTCGCGAAATCGTTTGTTTTTATATATCTAGAAGACAAACAGTTGTCGCTTAGCACAGTGTAAAACGAATGCCAATTCTTTTTTATTATATAAACAATTGAATTTCCAACCAATGCCTAACTTCTGTGTCTTCCAGTCCAAACATTGTACTGTGCAACAGAGATATCCATGGAAACGCACCAAAAACTGCTTTTAATCAACTCGGCGACCAATTTGTTGTTTACCGCTTATTACTTTTAAGTTTTATTTAATCCAAACACTTATAGAGACAATTTTACAATTAAAATCTATAAATTTACGTTGTATGTAATGTATGTAAATAGAAGGGTGATGTTACACTGCGATCTAAAAGATCTGTTGTGTCCCCTATTCTTGCTGCTTTACAGTTGGCCTTCCAATCCTATTCCTTTTAGAAAGTGTAGGATGTCAGAGGGCCCCAGTCTAGGTAAGTCTCCCTCTCTTCGATTTCACATGCTTCCCGGTGCAACGCCCTCGAGTTGCACAGTGCTACGCAGTTTGAGAGGAGGTGGAATGGTGGCTTCATCTGTTCCCACAAAATTCTAATTCAGATTCCTTTTCCAACCAGCTTACTCAGGTGTCCTTTCAGTCTACAATGGCCTGAAAGTATCCTGTTAATATGCGAACGTTTTCTAACTCAGGTTGATGCATTCTGTAAACTCTTCTGGTTATAAGTTCCAGAAGAATTTTACTTTGCCTCATTCCCTGGAGATTTTCCAGTAACTGGATTTCTCTGCTCCATTTCTATTTTTAGTTTCTTCAGTATTGTACTGCTACTTAACCGCAAAAGAGTTCAGGCCTACAAAAGCATTTCCAGTCCCTTTTTTGCGAGGTTATCCGTATTTCGTTTCCTTCCACTCCTGTGTGACCCGGAACCCACAGGAGGGTTACTTTATTCCTTTTGCCTAGCTCATTTAATTTCCCTAGGCATTCCCAGACCACATTGGAACTGATTTCATATGAGTTCAGCGCCTTGATGGCTGCTTGACTATCAGACATGATGATAATCTCCTGCTTTCGATAATTTCTATCCAATTGAACTGAAGCACATCTTTCATAGGTTATTCCGCCTGAAATATACTTGGATATTTTCCCAAGCTTCGAAAAATATGTGGTTCTAGCCATATGATTCCTATTCCAGTTCCTCTGCCGTGTGGAGCTCATATAGCATTGATTTGACCATTTACGTTAAACGAATCTTTCTACAAGATCATGTTAAGTAATTTATCTTAGTTTAGTTAGGACATCATATCAAGCGAAACATTCTCATAGCTATTGCTACCTCTTGCTATCTCAAAACTATATAATGGTTCACCTCATGTAGATGTAAGAACAGTATGACTGAATGTAATGAAGAGGACCGTAAGAAAAATTATCATGAAAGTATTAGACTTCAATTTCCTGACCAAACCTGGGACACTAACAGACATTTTTTCCAACCGCTGGAGATTGAAAGAGTTGGAAAAGATTCTAGAGAGAATATAATGAAACGTTTCTCTGCGTTCTCTAAAATTGCGTAGCACTGTGCAACTCATGTGCGCCGTAGAAACATAGGAAATCGGCGAGAATGATTTAACCTGGAATCTTCCTTCATCCTACGCCCTCAAAGATAGAATTGAACCGCAATTCAGCAGGAATATTCATGATAGATATGGGTCATTCCATATCGACCGGAACAAATTTGATATTTTTGATTCTTTTTATATTTTAAATTTGAAGTATTTGCCCAAAATTAGAAGACCCGCATTTTCTCCTAAAGCTCTACAATATATGATCATTAAAAAGCTCCGTTCAGGTTTTGGGCATAATTTTTGAATGAACTGGGAGTAAACAAAACAGTTCTTTTACCCTTAATCAGAACGGTGTTTTCGTCTGATCATCATCTTCATCTTATATGCATACATGACCCATAAACGCAATTTAAGATTATGCTACGAGTAATTCTAGTTTGTTCCAACCTCTAAGATTCATGGCGTTATAGAAACTTAAAATCTTTTTTCGAAATAATTAATTTTGTGTATAATGACTAAGAGTTAGTATTGTAGGGAAAAGGCACATCTATGTCTATCTAATCCTAAAGTTTACCGTTATTTATCGTGGGATTGTATATAAATATTGTCAGTGTATCAAATTGAAGTTTCAATGTCTTCCGGTGCAGAAGAAACATATCAGGAGACCTTTTCCCTCCAGTCAGCAAATGTAGTTCATCGATTATCAGTTCAACATAACATAATGTGACAATAATTATCCTACACAAAAATAATTTACAATTTTACTATTGATGAACTAGACGATTAAAAGTTGGACAAGTCAAAAAGCAAAAAAAAAATGGAGAAAGAACTCAAACTCCTGACATGAAATTGTCAACTAATTTTGGGCTGTTTCATCATCTTGTACGTATCCTCCAATTTGACGTTTGGCAGTGGTTCTAGTGGTGTCATCAGGGAAGCCCTGAGGAAGACTGTTTTGCCAATTACATGTGTGAAATTGGCTAAATAAAATTCTGCTATTCATAATACCTAAGGGTTATTTTTTGTAGTCCTGTATTATACATACGCTGTGTGAAAGGTTATATACAAACTAATACAGTGCTTGGCTTGTGGATTGTAACCGTGTCTTGGAACTGGTTCTGGACGACATTTTCAATCGCAGTTTAGCTTCACCCGGTGAAAGAACCACTGTCGAAGCGATTGAAACACCTCAAACACCAACTCATAGAATTTACATAGCCCAGGAAACCTACTTAATTTCTAAATGGCTACTAATAGATATTGTGTTTCACTGTTCTCAGTTGATTGCAGAAAAAATATAACGCATCTACGAAGAAACTAACCATTTTCAGATTAATTTCAGTTTAATATTTCAAAAAATATGGTGTTCAATATTCTCACCTTTAGTCTATTTGCCTACACCATTAGTGTATGTATGTATGTATATATATTGCAAGAGTGATATTACACTGCGACCTAAAAGATCTATTGTATCCCCCATTCTTGCTGTGTTACAGCTGGCCTTCCAATCCTATTCCTTTCAGAAATTATAGGATATTAGAAGGCCCCAAGTTAGGTAAGTCTCCCTCTTCGATTTTACGTGCTCCAGGTGCACGCCCTTGAGTTGCACAGTGCTACGCAATTTTGAGAGGGGATGGATGCCATCCGTTCCCAATTCTGCTCCATCGTTTGCTCCCTCCTGTTTCTATCCTTATGAAGGAAAGCCTCCCACTTGAATGAAGGCCTTCTTATGAGGTCCTGCTCAATTCCTGTTTATTAGCGATGTCGTCCCGCTAATAAACTCCTTCTCCCTTGATTCCCACGAGTAGCTAGGGAAGAAAGATCCATCTCACACAGAGCCCCCACATGCAGAGGTAAAGGCTAAATACAATGAGGTGCGCCAGGTGCCCCAAGGTTGCACTAGTAGACTGGTCTTCCATCCAGCCACGCATTTAGGTCCTGTCTCACTTCCTGTTTATTAGCGGTGTCCCGTTCGCTAATAAACGTCTAGGTTGATCCGCGAGTAGCTAGAAGAAAAGGTTCACTCCACAGACCCCGATGAAGAGGTAACCAGTAGGTTACTCATCCGAAAATAGACCAAGGAAGAATAAGAGTAGTTAAGGACTTTTCTTTAAAGCTCTCACATTAGTGTATCTTATCTACCTTCGCTTTTAGCATTAGTGCTGTAGTATCCTCATTAGTAATTGCGTCTTTTAATATGTAAAAAAACTTATTTCTTGTCCGTTATTTTCTGTTTTTCATTCCATAGCATCATCGTTAAAGATTTTTTTAGCAATTTTTAAAATTATCCAAATAGCCCTTAAATAAAACCGCACGATTAAATAATCATCAGAGAAGCTGGCAAGTGCACAGTAAACAATTATTATTCTATCTTTTAAGCAAGTTTTTAGGGCAGATGTTCTGGAAGACCCTTTGAATTTTTTATAACAATTTCCTAACTTTTGGGCCACACTTACACCCCATTACCTAGTTACAGATTTCATTCCAAAGCGACTTACCCCCTCCGTACACAGAACGTGCGATCAAGAATCACTCTTTTAACAAAATCACATCGCATCGACATAATGGTCAGCGCGGGTCAAGTTGGCAATTATCAGTTATGGATACGACGAATTCCCCGGAATCGTGTTTAACAATTGTCAAAACGGCAACCATACCCGTCGAACAAAAGCGGTGATGCTGTGCGCGTGCCGTACCTACTTTGAAAAAGGCAGCGAGCGGAGGGGAAAAAAGAGAGGAGATGAGACAAAAAAACACTTTAAATAAGTCGTGAAACGCCGCACACAAACAGTCCGTCCATTGTTCATGTGGTCCTTGTTTACGTA
Organism: Protaetia brevitarsis; assembly: GCA_004143645.1. NCBI lineage: Eukaryota > Metazoa > Arthropoda > Insecta > Coleoptera > Scarabaeidae > Protaetia > Protaetia brevitarsis. Next base: position 2,483,827 of record RXPK01000218.1, read on the forward strand.
GTTGTAATTCAATCCACGTGATGCGCGAAGTCGGACACGTGTGCGTACCATGGAGGACTCCACATGGAGCGAGCGAAATAAAGATCCGTCTCTTCTATACGTTCGAACGGATTGTGGTGTATTTTTCTCACGTGCTGGTCTTTTCCTCTCCGAGGTCCGGTGGTAATACCGGAGGAGGAGTCCATATAGTGAGTAAAACCAGGCATTCTCTACCCGATAAGTAGTTTGCGCGCTAATTGCTCTGAATGACTTCTTTTACATTGGACTCGTTCGCAAACCGAAGGCCATATTCAAGCAATCCCGCGAGAGTTGAACGTGGTAACGGTTCTCGTTGGGGACAAAACGTTAATGAAAATTCCGCGTGGATGAGCAAGAATTTCACGCTCATCTATTATTTATTCATCGATTTTTATGCACAAAAAAAATATATTCAAAATTTCAACAAAAGGTTGTTAAAACAAACGACATTAAATATTTCTTTAAATGTTAGATGGTCGAAAAAGATCTACAGTGGACTCCAATTGGAAAACTAAAAAATAATATTGTCTATTACGTTTTCTCTAATTGTACAGCACTCTTTTGCTTTAATTCAATAACGTCCCAACCAATACTTTCTTTGAATCGACCAGAAGCATCAAAATCCATTTGATTTACATCAAGTTGGAAGTAAAGCTCAAACTTTCTTCAATTGCTCAAATAATTTCAAAATACTGCCGACAAAAGTGAAAAAAATGAGAGGTATAATCTGTCCATAAGATAAACGTTTGAATAATGAGCATGCCCCGAGATTATCCAATACCTCTGTAGCAGGTAAGGTTAGCCATGGATATAATGATTTAACATATTCACCGGCACTAGAAGTTCAAAAAAGAAATGTTTATACCGCAGCAGTAGTGGATAATCCCCAGTTAAACATCATTATTGAATCATTATACCTATGGACAGACTATACCTAAATACATATTAATGGTGTTATGCAACAATGAATCAGCCCTCCATTAATCTAATGATATTTCTAATAAAACAGAATGCTGTTCACAATTGCTCCTATAAGATACGTCGCTCTTTATTTATCAGATAAGTAACTTTGGCGATGTTTGTTGAATTTACGTGCAATAGCATTCAAAATCCTAATAAAATAACAAACGCCATCTTTAGACATGTCTGAATAAATATAACTGCTTCAGGGATATGGAGAAACTCATTATAAACCGTTTAATAAAACCGCTCATGATATTTGTGGACAATTTATATATTTATTATTAAACAGGTAAATTATCTAACAACAATACTTGTTTGCCGGTCTTATGTTTATACAACACGGTTGAAAAAAATGTCTATTCTATAAATTTGGTTAAAGCGACGCATCGTTACCCATATTTTCACATTGTTTTGCTAGCGCACGCACTTGCTATATGCGTCCTTACAACCACCAACACAACCACAGTATGTTCACAAATTCATTAAGATGCGCTTCCTATTCACCCACAACTTATATTAGCACAACACCGACATATTATTAAAGTTTAACATACATTATAGTTATTATACAATATAACGTTTAGTTTTAAAATTTCATGTACTATAGCAACAAATCATTAATAATGTTTTTTATATTATATTGATTGTTAAATCATGAAATAATGATCCATTTATAAATACTGATTCATCTCAAAAAATATTACTATTTCATTATATTGGACTTGCTTTAGTTTTATTGTATCTACTTTCGATAAGTTGGTCGTAGAAGATTGCTATTTAGATGATAGTTTCTGATTATTTTTCGCCATTTTTCAACAACACGTTATAAATGCGATTTAAGAGCTTGCATCTTTTAAATTATTTTATTTAAAACACACATACATAAATGATAAAATTTAATTTATTAAAATTAAAGCTTTTATTAAGACAAAAAAACTATCTATCTACTTTCTACCGATCTTTTTCATATCTACGATATTTCTGCCTATGATTTTTTTATCATGTAACCGCAGTAAATCGATGAACACTTAGGTGCTCAATACTGCAGAGATACTCTTTTTGTTCACTTCATTATTAATATATTTATACTATGTATACCGCGTGACAATAAATTTATCTATATTTTAAACATGAATTATCTAATTAACACATCACCCACTGATTTCTGCATAGCAATAGTTAATTCTAGAAGGAACAATTAGTGCATTCAAGGAAGCTTTATCTGCGCTAAGTAAATATTTGCTTTTTTTGTCTGTGATGCGTTGCGGTTTAATCGTGCGTAGAATTATTTTATCTTTTGTATGTCCCGTATTACGGAAATCGGATGATCGCAATCTTCACGTTATATCATATTATAGGAATCGTGTAGGTAAAAAAAAAAGAATAATTGTAGTCTTTTCTTTAAAAAGAATATTTGGCTTATAAACGTGGTTATTCAAATGATACTAGTATGAGGCTTATACTGACAAGTTTAAAGATGTTCTAACTATGTATCTTGAGACAACGCAAAGGCAATCTCGAAAAAGTTAGGTTATCGAATCCAAAATCATTGGAACTTGGGATGCTAGGCCTTCAAATGATATAAATGTCTCTTCTAATATGTGGAGGATTAAGGTGACTTTTTAATCTGTAATGTATCTCCTTGTTTTTATTGCAAATTTAGCTTCTGCGGGAAAACGCATAACTTGTTTAACAAACATTTTATCGAAAAACTAATTGCCTAAGTTAGAAGCCATATAAGTATATATACATACTTTCACTGATTGAAATTCTTAATTATAATATTGTTACTTTTTGTTTTAAATTGTATTAAAATGCAACGTTCGACAGTCAAATTCAGTCCGTAGTTGCCAGTTCAAATAGTTACTATATCTAGATGTTCATTCATTATAAATAATATATGTTTTCTGTTTCAGACTCAAAAAGGCACATAATGGAACTATCTAGAAGTGAATGTTAGCTGTGTTTCAATGGTAAGGAGACAGTGGGACACATTACATGCTACTATTCAGCTGCCTTAAGGGTCTAAAGTAGTTCGATAAACCCCAGGATAACATTCGCTCTACGATATATGCCTTGCAATAAGCAATTTGCGGCAGTTATGGAAAAAATGGGTTATCTTAAAGATGCCAAAAAAATGGATGTACCTAAAGGCACGATTGAATGCCAGAGACAGCAGATCTGTGGAGGAACTGATTTGCAGAAGATTGGGGAGAAGGCCGACGCTGAATTTGGAATTAGAACAAGAATCAAGTCAGTATTTTCTAATTACGTCGGAGCGTTATTATATATAGAAATAGATTGCGTTGCTCAGACATTAAACAAATGGCATTTCAGTTGGTGTCAAAATGGCTCCAAGGATTTAGAAGATTAGGACAGCATCCTAAATTGCCGTTGAGGAAACCTAAAGCAATCTTATTCACAGATAGTGGCACTGTCTGTTCGATGTAGTTGAAGACTGGGTGGTCCCTGAATTTTGCGAGAAGCCCTTGCATCCACTTACATTTTGCTCTTACAGCTCTGGTGCTTAATAATGCGGCAACATCAACTTGTAGCAGGAAAGCCCAAGGCATGGTCTCCATTGCCCGAAATTAATTATGCTCTCATCGATTATTGTAAATGTCGATGGGACGGCATTATCAGTACAACATAAACCAAGTGAAATTATAGAAATGAAAGAGAAAAGTAAGGGCACTCACTTCTAGAGAGAGAGAGGAGAACTAATTACAATCGTGGCGTGTATGAATGCTCAGGGTACATACATTCCACCAATGGGTATATTTCCCAGAAAAAGAATATGTGAATGGTTTATGGAAGCAGCTCCTTCTGAGCCAACTTTAGCTTGTCATTCTTCTGGGTTGATTCAAAGCAAAATGTTGCTTAAAAACACTATGCTAGAAAAATCGAAACTTATATGAGAAATCATCCTGAACGAATAGTAACAACTAGCGTTCTAATGAAATTATTTTCATCGGTGTACAATAAAGTGATTACCATGGAAAATTCAATCAATGCTTTCAGAAAAACCAGGACATTTTTCTTGCGACCATCACATTTTTCATGCTGACTTGGATCTCGATTTAGGTGCTAAAGAACACAATCTCATGTCAAATGTAACTACAATGATTCTTCTGTCCCAAATTAGTTCAAGAGCTACCTAACTCTCTTATCCATCCTCTTTTGGCTTGGACTCAACCAGCTTAAATATTGTGATCAACAGTGTTCCTTCGATCTTATGGAGTTTAGTTAAGCCCTTAGTTATAAGTCTGATGCCATTATGGCCTACTTCACAGAAGTCTTCACGATCGAGTTCCGCAGTAATTTTTAACTAGTTCGCCATACAAACATAAACTCGAGGAGAAGGCTGCACGAAACTGTTGTATGACGAGTAATCACCTCTTCAGGATTTCATGATGATGATGTAATGGTAAATTTTCAGAAGATATACCCGTAGGAGGAGTGAGCATGAGTGTATAAGGTGTATTTCCGATGATCGCATAAAATTGTGGTGATTGAAAACTTACTGTTTTTTGTGTAATTTTGTATATCTAATTAAGGAAGATAGTTTTTATTCGTTTTTCTTATGGTTCTATTTTTTTCTAGATTTTTAATTTTATTTTTAATTGTTATCAACGTTTGGTGTATCTTGCATTATTTTATTGTAAACAAGATTCCGACAGAATATTGGAGTTTACAGTAGTCGAAAAATCGACCATATTATTTTATATTATTAAATAAACACTCTTTTTCGTAATCTTGACATTTTCATCACATGTTCGCCCAATATGGAGACACGTGTCTCATATTAGGACTATGACAGGTATCAAATAAAGAAGTAAAATGGTGCTTGGGGTTAACTACACGACATATTAAAGCACAAACCACCGAAACCGGATTCATCATTAAAGAATAAAAAAAAGTAAAATTTAGAGCAAAAATCTTTAGTCCGGCCTTATGCAAGAAAACGCATGTTAAGCTCCCGCTAAACGTATATTGTATAAATACATTGCACTCATAGATATTATTCTAGTGGTGATGCCGTAAGTTCATTTTAACGTCATTCTGAATAAAGGCCCTGTAAAAATAGCAAACTGATGTAAGCATTTTAAATTTCTTCTTTTATAAAATAAAACATTCCTTTTTTTTTAAGAGCATTCGACGTAAGTCTCTACAAAGTATTATTTTTAATATCGCTGATTAAGACGTTCGAGTTTCCACCGGATATGCGACTTCAGTAGTTACAAAAAAACGTAATATTTTTCTTTTGCTTGTCGCGAATCGAGAGTTAGTTGTTAATAATAAACGGTACCATATTGAATCTGAGTTATTTCTTTGGATTTATTTATCATATATCGCAAAATGAATTGAATCGGAATTACCAGAAAAATATGTAGATACAGAAAATTTGCAAACACGCCTTTTACTATGATTAGCGCGAAAATAAATCTATACATTTCCGCGCTCTTTGCCGATGCATCAAGCCCTCGATTTTCTTTATATGAAAATCATTATGGTCCTTGAAAAGGATCGTTTTTCGATACGGAAGAATTTAAAACAAAAGGTTCGAAGTGGCTTGCACTCCAAGCGGCGATCCACACAAAACTAACAGCGGTAATGGCGCGAATGATAGTGGTATGTGGTGTATACTCTGACAGCATTTAGGTTGGCACAGGTGCGGCTCTAGCCCACGCATTTATAAAATATTTTTTCTCGTAATGCTTACAGATAGACCCCCTGTGCATTAAGACTTTTTGATTGTATATGATTACAGCTGCTACATATTATTATATTTACCTCTATATCTGATACACCCTGTATACTATCTTATATTGCGTAACCGTTTTCCAAAACTAATTTTCTAAAAAAAAATCACTTTTACAGTACCTTTATTAGAAAAAGTTATTTATCGTTCAAACTATCATTAATCAGAGTATTGAAAATAGAGAAAAAGTTAGATTTGTTTTTTATTAGAGATTTCCATAGCATTTTTACAAAAATTATTTCATATTCACTTTTCATAGACACTTTTGCCTATAACAGCAAAACGATAGAAGTGTGGAGAACTTTTCAATCAATTGGATACACTATCGTTTTTTTTTTTTTAATTTAAACTTATAAATGTAAAAAATATAACCAGCATTTTTTCCTTTTTTCATTCTGATAATGGTCGATAGCATATCCTCACCACAACGTTGTTGCGTTAAATGCAGTACCCCAATGATTGTTCTTGTTTATGCACCAAACTTGGGGAATTACGTTAATCAACCTAATTCGAAAAATACTGCCGCCACAATTCCGCAAATCTTCACGCCTCATCCGCAACGCAAACCTTCCACGCTGACGAACCGCCATTAACGACTATTACCCCATGACTGCCAGACGAACGCTTATAAACACGTTTTTTCTCAGCTGGCTCAACACCACAGCCTCATTCCGAGTCTACACCCGTTCGCAGCACAGAGAGTAAATCGATATCTTTCGTCCATGAGCGCGCACACAAACACGCAGGCGAGAGAAAGAGAGAGAAGCGAAAGAATGAGAAGGAGAGAGAGAGGCAAGGCTATAACATCGTCCCATCTACGTACGAAAATACAGGCATTTCGACAGGAAAAAAAATACAAACAAACAAGAAGCTTCTTCGAGTTCGGCCAGCTTGCGATCCTCCCATTGTTTCTCATGCACGCTCTGACCCAATTTCGTGGATAACGCCATGACGAGTTCTCTGGTCTCATTAGTGAGGATTCCGGAGAATCTGCCCGCACGGTATAGTACCGGAAGAGAAAGAGCGGCAACGTATACCAGTGATAGTTGTTATCGCATACTACGTAGTAAGTACTCGAATAGTAAATTGTAAATACCAACCATACACATTCCCGCGTCTCTCTTCTCTAGTGCAATAACTCGTTCCCATGACACACTGTACTTTGTGTAAAGCTTGTTGTCTATGTCCCATCAGTTAATTCCTGATATGCAATGCATCTACTAATCATCTAAAACATATTTTATTTATTTTTATCATCTTCTTTTTTTCTCTAGTTTTTCGACATGGGTTATTTTGTTGCGTTATTAGAAGTGTGTTAGATGTATTAACCTTGCTGATTGCAACAAGATTGAAACAAGATGCAAGTGGCGAGAACGGTTGTCGCTTTATCCTATTGTTTTTTAGAAACTATTTAAATTATTGTTTTAAAGCGCACATTAGTATAGTTATCCAGATAAAAAATTTGTTTGAATTCTTGTTGTGTTTGGGCAATGTCCACCAAACATACACTTACAATTTCTTTCAGAAAAAAATGATTATTTTTCCACATTGGGTAAAAGGTATTTATTAGAAGCGTTGTTGTAAAATACATCGTTACTATAAAAGAAATAGACACCTTTGGTATTTGTATAAAACAAATGTATTTGTGATATCGATATGCGTTTTCGCTGTCAGGTGAGGAACTATAAATTTCGATAGTACAGTGGTAGTAACTGCGCAAGCATAATAGCTACGATGGTTGCAAAACTCTACTGAGAACGCATATGCGCGCTTGAATTTGCCAAAAACGAACTCCGTAACTGTTGTTCAACGACATTTTCGAACACGTTTTGGAAAACCACCACCTGACTTAGGGCAGTTCGATCTACGATTGTACAATAAATTTGAAAACGACAGGGGTTTATGTAAAGCAAAAGTCCGGGAAACCTTATGTGTCAGAAAAAACAGTGAACTGTTCGTGCTGTTTACCAACGAAGTCCACAAAAAGTCAACAACACGTGCAAGTTTGGAACTACAAATTCCGCAACCAACGTGTGTGGCAAAATTTTACCGTGAACGACTAAACGACGCCTTACAGATTGCAGTTGGTACAGCATCTACGTGAAGATGACAAGCTTAAACGTCAATATCTGCAATAAATGTCTGCAACCGTAATCGAAGATTAGTTTGCGAGCGGATAATTTCAGTGACGAGTCAACGTTCCACATAAGTGCAAGGGTGAATAAACACAACGTCCGAATATGGGGGACAACCTCGAGAGTGTTGTGAGGATGTGCGTGATTCTCCAAACTGAATGTGTTCTGTGCTGTATCTTGCACAAAGGTGTCTGGTCCTTTCTTTTTGATGAAAAACAGTAACGGGAGCTACATATCATCAAATGTTGATGAATTGGTTGATGCTCACTGCATGAGGACGGGGGAACTTTATCCTCAACAGGATGGAGCACCTCCTCACTGGCACCGTGTTTAGAAATTATCTGGACGAAACGCTTGCACAGCGCTGGATAGGCCTGTGCAACAGCCGACAACCTGTTCTCGTACGTGGCCACCAAGAGCCCGATCTTACTCGCGTGCGATTTTTTTCTATAGGGATTTGTGAAAGGCTGTTTACATCCCCACTTCCTTATGATTTAATGAGTTAAAACAACGCATCACGAGAGCTGTGGAAAGTGTCGATGCAGATATGTTATATCGGGTTTGGAATGAACTAACTATCGCCTTGATGTGTGCGTGTGACACGAGGAGCCCCTATTGAGCACCTATAAGTTCCCAAGTAACTTTAAGAATCACTTTATAAAAGTTAAACGAATTCATAATAACGTTATTAGTTTTGGATTAAATAACATTGAACGTGTCCTATTTATTTTGTAAGTAACACTGTATACTATGCTTTCAATATTTTCCTTATAAGAGTACGCCATACTTTTTTTTAATATTGGTCATTGTGCATGCCGACTAATGCAACTTTTGACAGCTTGTATGTCACCAAAATTGTGTGCAAAACATACAAGGTTAAAACGATAATTAATACTAAAGGTTGATGGCTGAAAAATGTTACAAATTTTACTGGTTGAGGGGTTATGTCACGTCAGAAATCCAATAGCATTGCAAAAGCTTTTCGATTATGTGATGCCTGCGTCTTAAAAAAAGTATCCTTTAAAAATAAAATAATCTAAAATGTTAAGTCTGAAGATCTTACAGGAAAATGATAATTCTTCTGTCGAAACATTGTTCCAAGAAAGCTATTGTTCGTCGAGATTTGTATGCCAGTACACTATCTTGCTGAAAAAATGGTTTTGTAAGTTCATCATCATGAAGTTAATTGATAAACGGTTGTAATAATATTGGCACCGTTTTTCTAATTTTGGTTTATCACTGACAGCTGTACAATTTGCAGTACAATTTAAAGAATTTGCTTGAAAAAAGAAGCTACTCTAATCAGGAAAGTTATTTGAAAGATATGAAGTTTGAAAACCTGGGCAGTAATCTAATATTCCACAGTATCGTAAATGTTAGTCCCAATAACTAATGCTGCTAATTAAGTGTGGTCTTTATTCACCCTTTCTAAAGCTTCTTCGATTTTTATTTATTTAAATAATTAATTATGTATGTTGGATCTGTTGCACCACAACGGCGTTGCTTAGGTCCTTTATTTCTTTTATGGATTCTTTACTTGTCCTGTCCTAACATATTCTTATGACCCTAACATCCATTCAAGAAACTCATCGAATATTGGTGTCCTATCATGTTAAGAAAACGTCAATGCGATTTCTAACTGTGACGATTCTGGTCACTGGTAGTGGAAGAACAACACCAAATGTATTATTTTATTGAAAATCAGCAATTACTTTTCTGAAGCAGTCACTTTTGATGGCACCTTCTCCCAGCATAGTTACCAACTCACTTCTTCATCTGCGAAGAACCAATGGCTTTATAATAGGACTTTAATTATCCCAAGATCCTTGGTACTTTTCCTTTGTTATGTCAGAATTGAAATATGAGTCACTTTCATGCCAGTATTGCTTGCTCAACGGCATTTACACTCCTAGGAATACAGACTAGGATGCCTCTTGAAGGCGCGGAGGTTGAATTTCTAACTAAATGCCAATGAATCAATCTTCCCTCTCCGCCTCGCTTTATTTTTCCTAGTGTTTCCTTCAGATTCTTTAATACTTTTTCCCATCTTACACCAAAGACCAGCCGGTTTAGGACTGCATAAGCGTCCTAAATGAGCTGGACACCCAAGAAAAATAACATTGATCGGGTTCCTCACTACATGAGCGTGCAGGATGGCGGGAGTCTGGTCAGACGGGATTCGTCAAGAGCATTCGTTGGGGCTGGCCCTCTCATTGTCATTACCAAATCGTAAATTAAAAAGTCCATCAATTAGTAGGTACATTGGTCCAAGGAATGGTGGCATACATCACCAGAACAAAGACAGACTAGGAAGATCGTCAAAATCATAGTATGTAGGTCTATTGACCCGTTATTTTAGATTAACTAATGGCAGGTGACGCTATTTGCAGATTCTGTCAGGAGGAAGAAGAAGAAAATCCAGTTCACGCGCTTTGGTGCCACTGAGGTGTAGAGAATCCAGAGCTTATAGCTACTTTCAAAGATGATGGATCTAATTAAGAAGATAAAGTTACAGAGCTTCTAGGACAAAAAAGATCGCAATAGATCTGAAAAGATCGTGATGAAATACGTGGTTTGGCCACCTCAATCCTAATCTAATCTACACCAACGACATCCTACGTGATCATCATATCACATGAAAATAATAATAAAATGTAAGCGTTTTTTTGATAAACTAGAATAAATTCTTTTAAGAAACTTAGATGTAGTAACCAAAAAGTAAAATAATAAAGAGAATCGGATGATATATTACTCTATTTTCAACGAGGAATTTTCCGCATACTCGGATGAACAACGACCTTCAATAAGACATATATTTAGTCTGTTCAGTCTAACAGTAGGCGGATCAAACAGAACTTGCTTCAACATATTTACAGTAACCTGAAGTTGTTGATTAGAAGCATTATTAATTCTTAGGAGTAGTGGGAAGCTGTTTTGTATTATGTAATTGACATAATGTTTTTTTTTTACGTATTGTAACTTTCGTTGTTTTACTAACTCAATTTTACTGAAATCTGAAGACTAAATTTATCAGAAATGCGTCATTGAAAAACCAGCTGGAATTAATAAACAGAAAAATTGAATACCACTAAACTCACTACCCATTACTCATACAACAAATTTGAAATACCACAACGATTATTACCACTGTAGTTAAACGCTGGCGAATACTGCACATTTCTGGGTTTATCATGCGGTTTACCAATAGCCTATTTTGTTTTTTTTTTCTTCTAACCCTCCCATTGTTTCAATCTTTGCATATCGATCAATAATAAAGCGTAGAATAATCTCACCATAACCATATTTGAACAGACATTAGAAGCCGATAACATAAATATTTTTACATTTGTTTATTTAACTTTAAATCAAGTAGGTAGATATATGCTTGTATACACAACACAAATACAAGAACACGTTCCGTATACACACACATAGTAGATGTCTCACAACTACACGTTCGTGCGTTCAAAATCTCCATCGTGAGTAATAAATTCCTGATTTGTTTATTTTTGTTTCGAACGCGATTTTTTTTTAAGCGAGTGTTGTTCAAGGGGAAGAGAGGTTAACTTAAAAAAATACTATCTTGTGACGAATGAAAAACACAGATTCTAGATGTGATAAAATTGAAAGTGGAATTGCCAAACAATATCAGCTATTCAAAAAATATCATGAAATTTTTTATCCATAAATAGTTTCTTTTGGTTTTGAGGCCAAGTACAATGTTACGTGTTACCTTATAATGGTTGAGCTTTGGGATTTTCTATGTGCTGTTCTTTAAAGGATCAAACCTCAGATAACGTGTAATTTATAAATAATTTTCTTTTACAACATCGACTGTTGTACTGATGATACAAGTTTTCTGAATTGCATTTCAGTAATAGAGAGAAATCTGAACGTCTTACGTCAATGATGTGGTAATATAAGAGTATAATTGTTCTGTATGAAGTTATATATTCATGTTTTATTCAAATCTCTCCCTTATCTTATCGTGTTAAAAGAAATTAATTTTGCATTCTCACCTTCTTTTAAATCACATGCATATATATGCACAATTACAAGGGACTCTAAGTCCGATCCTTTGGAGAATTTACCTGCCTATATTTTAGGTACAATCTGATTAGATTCACGACAGAAGAATTAAGATGCCTATTGCAATTAATAGAAAGGGAGTTGAAAGACATGTAATTTATTCAAATTCCCTTCATACATAGTTTTTTGTTTGGAACACAACATGTTACAGAAGAGAAAAAAATAGCTCATGTAGAACAATGACATTATTTGTCTCACAAACATTTTTATTTAAGTCAATAAAGAATATGTATTTATGGAACAATTCTTTTACAACTACGCGTAAGAACTACATATATATACTGCGCCATATGTAGAAATCATAAAAATATGTCAAATAATTATAGTGTTTGAAATGTATTCATTACAATAACATCGCGCATACGATAAGAATGATAACAATGAGTACGCTACGGCATATTACTATATTACACGTACATACAGTTGCGTAGAAGAGGTCAACAGTTTACGGGTTTATGCAAGCTTGACGAATCAAATTTGACAGAGCTGCCAACATTAAAACTGTATGTAAAACGATCGGCAAATACGTTTCGTGCCAGTAGTACTATACAGTAACAAATCAGAATTGCTACGCCAACCAGGCTTTATTCTCTTTTTTTATTGTTGCATTATCGTAATTTCACGTCACGTTATATACGTACATAGGAGCTACAACGAGCTAACCAGGCAGACAGCACGGTTTTCCGTCATAGACGACAAGTGAACGTCGCAGTCCATCGGATTTTCCCGTGTATACGGCGTGTCGTCACGATTTTTGATTCGTTTAATGGCCTTTTTAACTTTTCCATTTGAGATTTTTATGAGTATAGCGCTTCGACACTTTCAAGCAATAACCACAAGTACAGGTTTGTAAACAAATAACTAAATCATTTGTTTGAATAATTTCGGTGTTACACTGCGTTTTCTACAAAAAATTCCGGATTATACATGTAGGTTATTTTTGCAATTTACTTCACACTAAGAAAAATGGGCTAAGTAAAATGTTTACTTAATAAAAAATTATTTACATAGATAAAAGTTTTTACTTGAACTATTCTCGTTAATTAATCCTGCAACTAATCCAGTTTCCTGAATTGCAAGTTGTTACTGTAAATATTGCTTTTATTTAACGGCTATTACACAGCGTACCTCACAAATTGTGGTAAGTAACGTATTACTTGACTACTGTATTTGTATCTTGACTACGCCATGGTTAGTAGAAGTAACAACAATGCTGATCGCTACTAAACTCATGTATTTTCTTAAATAGGTCACAACTTTCCAACAACTATGATATTTAGTTTTGCTGCCACCCTGTGATTGTTTTTACTTTCCTGATTGGCTAATGCGGCGGAGTAATAAAGTAGTCCGATACTGCTACGCGCGCAAGCGCGGGCTAGCGTCAAGTAAGGAGTTACGGACGTGGGAAAGGTCGTCGAAAGAGAGTGGCCAAGGAGTACGGCCATTGTAGAACATTGGAACGCAAATATATTTAAAATACCGATGGGTAACTCAAGGCCCATCCGTTAAAAGAATCCAGCGAAAGCAGGAAGTACCAAGCCATAAGAATGGAATGTTTTAGATTGCAGTTTTAAACACGTGTGGGATATTTGAATTCCCATCATTGTGATCATATCTGCGCCCGCTGGTGGAGTTAAATTGTGGATGCCGTCGCTAGGTCATCCGTCAGTCAAGTGGCATCTGCGTTAGGGATCCCAAGTCGAAGTAGCGTTGTCGAGGCGCATCACCGGGACATAACCGCACGTATGCGACAGAGCGATCAACTCCGCCGAGACAACGCCCATGCAAAGAACCAACAGAAACCGCAAAGGTTTTACCGGCCTAGGATATTTATTTCTTTTGTTTAGTATTAGTTAGTAACTTCTCAAGCATATTCTCTTTGTTCCTTGTTTACGATTTCAATAAATTCAATAATAAATACGTTTTCAAGGGAGCCCATTTAATATTTCTTTGTTCATTTTTCTCATTATTAAGGCAATAATTTATGATGAAGTCAGTACGTTTGTTAAATTGTTTTAAAAAAACATGTTAAAGATGAAACCCCATAATTATCTTTCATTCATATCAGGTAGTCACTGTGTTTGTTCCTACACAAAATAAAACTCATTACTAATAATACTGCACTTTTTATTAAATTTATATTAAATATTTCACCTAAACTTCCTCGTTTCCTGCACTATTCTAATAAATTGAACAACAAATTTAAGGTAAGCTATATTGTTATATTGTAGCAAACCATTAATGCTTCTATATATCAGGTATTTACGTTAACACGCATTTTAATGAGTTACTTGTTTCCTTATCACACAGGATAACCAAATTAGCTTGCTCAATTGAGGTTTAATAATAAGGTGTGATGATAAGCCATTATAGAATAGTTCACTCATAAGCAATACAATCTACATTGAATGGCAAATCTTTTTATTACCGCAACTGCATATATCTTTGGTTTACTACTTCAGTTTTAATCATCATAAGAACTTATTAAGTACCCGTAAAGAAGCATCGTAAAGTAACTTAGATTGCTTATTGTTAGTCTATCAGTGTTTTAAGATCTCTGTTTTCACTAGTGCTAGGTAATCTGTCGCTTTGTCCCTTATCCAGCTGAACTTATTTTACTTACGATAATTATATTTTTATTTATGAATTATTAATTTTTTTTCTCAGTGCAAGCTTAGTCCCGTATATTTACCATTATAACTTAATGCACAAGAGTAGGAATTTGTCTTACACCACGAGATGTGCAATTAGCTTACATATTACTTTATACACTCCATTTTATGTGTTAAAAAATAAAAATATAAAGGAAAATGTGGAATGAAAGCATAATTTTTATTGGAGATTCAAACAATAAAACATGCAAAAAATAATTTGCGATTTTAGGCTTTCTCAATTAGATAGATAGATAGATAGATAGAACATATATATTTGCAATAAAACCATTTACAGATTGACAATTTAAATTTATACAGGTTTGCATTAATTATAAGCACTCAAAAGTCGGGTATGAAATAAGTTGGAAAAAACAAATTTCTGTTAAAGTGTTGAAAATTTGATGTTGTAGTCAACTATCACGGAACTCACATTTCAAGTATGGTTAACTCTATTTTTCGCATATTTTAAATTGAGTCCATTTTCTAGTTAAAAAGAAAAACTTCTGAATTGATGCAAGAAAAGGATTTGCATCAGCTATTGCCTCTGGGGTTGCTAATATGAATCTGCAATCGTTCTTGTTCCAAGGCAGCAGCAGTTTTATGGTAATGTATCCTACGGCTGCAGTAAATCTACATCGTCTTGAGCCACCTTCTAAATGTGTAACGCCACTGAATGCTCTCTAGTTCAAACCAGACGAATAGAAAGAAGCTAAAGAACATGTTGTTATTTGAAGCCAGAATATCATATGGTAACGAATCGTAGCCATAAATATATAGTTTTTGGTTGCATAGGATAAAAGGTATATGGTTCACTCCTGTGCCACACAAAAGATTAATTAATAAATCGGAACAATTGCTTAGGCAAATTGTAAATATAATTTAAACTCAAAATAAATACACTTTTTTACAAAGCAATTTTATAATTCTATTAACTTAACTGACCTGAAATAAACTTTATTTAGAGGGCTTTCAATATTAGTTTGTGGGAAAAGGGGCTAGCTCCAAAACTGAATTGCAGCCAGCTTTAAACGGAATAGGTTAAGCATATGAGAATCAGATCAGTTATGAAGACACATTACAAATATATTAGTTGTGCTCGAAGCGATAACGTTATTCTGCTATTATTCCTAGATCGCGTCATAAGAGCTATCAACAGTCAAAGCTTTCAATGGAGTGCATTAGTAAAATATGACAACTGATAGCTTCTATGACTTCTATGTAATCCATTGCAGTGTGCAACACTGACAGCTATTGTATAGATTAAAAATTAAAAGCGACATCTTTTGGAATAATATTGATGCATACGAACAACTGAAGATTAATTATAAACTATTGCAGTGCCCCAAACCCCCTCTTAACATTACAGCGCCTAACCATCACCAACCTAGAGGAATTCTATACTTGTGTCTTTTATTATTTCAGGAGCGCCACCTGGTGGGTTCAAAATGGGCTCTACTTAAAAATACCTAAAATCTAAATATACGTCAAACCAACCCCTTCTGAGTTGCAAGAGACGCAGCACGCGACCGTTTCCAAGAAATACGTTTTACGCATACGATTTACCAACGAATTCTGTCCAAAAATAGTGACCGTCTATTTTTAAAGCCTTCCACCAGCGGGAGAGACGAAGATAGCGACAGTGCGGCCGTTCACCTATCCTTCTCTTGCGAAATGTGGTGTATTATTAAAAAAAAGCGAAGCGAGTCACGTGCGACGCACACAATAACCAAGTAAACAAACCCTTGGAGTCGTTCGAATTCAGAAACCGAGCGACCCATGCCTGGATAACGCTGGTTACCTCTGCACACCCGGAGGCAGGCAGGCGGGCGGGCGGCACACGCACGCACTGCTATACACGGCAGTAGCACAGCGAGTAGTAATATGCGCTTTAAAAATAGCTCCTGAAGACCGCATTGGTAGGGCTTACGCGTAATTATATTGACATTCGCTCGTGCTGTTCTCCGACTAAACTGCTTCGTTTACTTCGCTGCATGTATTTATTACTGATATTATGGACAGATGTGTACGTGTTGGCGTATTATTTTCCGTGTGCATATAATCTTTTGTTTGTGATTTTGGGTTTGGGTATAGTAATGGAGAAAAAAATTATATATTGCAATGAAAATTGCAGATTGCCCTAAAGGCAAACCGTTTATTTTTTATTCATAGACGAGAAAATACATAGGTATTCTTTCTTCTGGAAATAAAATACCTAACGAACTTTTGTTTGCTTTTCCACAGATGAAGGACTTTTTGCCATTCCATACGAGTTAATCTTTCAGACCATAATGGAACCACAATTGTACTTGTGGTCTTCGCTAATCTTTCTTCACAGCCATGTTTTTAACCTAAAAGTATTAATCATCGGAATATACGTAGTGTGGAACCATATTTCACAAGATAACCATGACAAAAAAGGAGGGGTCTAATCCACAATTACCAATATTTTATTATTATTATTATTATTATATATACCGTAAAGTGGGGCAATTCCGATCTGATTTATGTACTATTCCTGAGCTGCAATTATTATTATTGATCGAAAAAAATTGAAAAAAAATATATATAATCAAACATCTTTTAGCTACACATATCATATGTATTAAAAACACTATTTTTTTTAATACATCAAGCGTGATCCGTTTTGCCCCATAATAGGGGGCAATTCCAATCACTCATCTATTTTCTTATAAAAACCGATTTGAAAGCTACGCGAGGTAAATCCAATAACAAAAATTTGAATTTAAAAAAAGGAAACTTACGGAAATAACAGAAAATATGTATTATAGAAATGACAAACAGATAAATAATGGCATAAACTATAATAATTCAATAAACTAAAACAAAATTTCATTCAACGCGCTTCCCTCTCAGTTCAAAAACGTACCTTCTCCTTCTATGACCAGCTGGATAATTTGGTTTTTGGAAATTTCCTAAATTTCGTCAACTTGGAGAAATACAAAAGTTATCTTTTTTCTTCCTTAGAAACTACCAGTTCTTTAAAGTATTCTGAAGTAATGAATATGGCACCCCATTGTTTTCTGATGCTTTCATAATGGACGAAGTGCTCTATTTTACTGCCCTGATAGCGCTTTGGAGGTATTTGCGGTTATATTGCTGTCTTCCGCCAGGCCATACTTTTTTTTTATAGTTTCTCACCATAATTTTCAATAAAACCAACGTAGAAACATGAGTATGTCATATTTCCATGTTGTTCTATGAGCATGTTCTTTGTTCTTTTACTTTTCAAACTGATCGGTATTAACTCATGAGGTGTTAATTTTTCCCTTACTCTCTTTTTATTCCAACACTTTCATAAAGTCAAAAAAAAAAAGAAACGGTGACAAATGAATGACAATTGATCCTTTTCACCTTATCCCTTTTCGAAAATTCACTTAGTCCTAGTGGGATTCCCCAGTAGCAGTTTGTTTCCGTCTATATGAAATATTACTCGTCATTCCATCGGATATTAGTTTTTTAACACAGGAAACTTTAATGCAATAATTAAAAAAACAGTTAGTTATCTGTTATAAACAAAGTTTATTAAAAGACTGTGTTGCAAAACTTTCTTATCCTTTCCATAGATGCCAGACTAAATAATTGCCATAAAATCAGGATTGATCGATTTTACCCCATGCGATCGAATTTGCCCCACTCTACGGTACTACCGGTTTCGCGTTATAACGCATCATCAGGTGGTCTAAAAAAAGCTAATTAAAACGAGAATAGTATAAGCTGTAACACTTATAATTAATGCAAAGAATTGTCTAATAGTGAACGAACATAGTCGAAATTTTGAAATTATTTTATCTAAAATTGTAACTTGATAAAATCAAATGTTTAAACTTCTTAAGATAAGAATTTTTAGTACTACGTTCTTGAAAACCAACTAAAATATGTATCGTAAATATGATATAAATTAAAAACTAAAGTTCCAAAAAATATGTGAAATAAAAATTATATTTGAAAATCAAAAGTTTTGATAAGTATAATCTATTTAAAGACAAAAGTGTCCTCCTTCTATGAAAGGATAAAGGAAAAATATGATGTCTACCTGTAACAAAGAATACAATTCAAGTGAAAAACATTAACTAACTTATCGATAGGCAATGTATGAGAAATCATAACACATATGAAAACAATGGTGTCGATTCAAGGGTAATGTGAGAATTAATAGATTTATTTTTATTTTTAACCTGCATCCGAAAAATTTCCAGGCGTTCTAAATTATTTAAAAAGAGACTGTTTTTTTAGAAAAATGTAAAATTTGGAAATTGTTTTCAATTGTTTAAATTCATGTCAATAAATTGATACATACATGTAGGTAGGACTTTTCGAAATTTTGATACCAGTTTAAAGGAACATATCAAGTGCTTACGTCCCAATTCTGTAGGGTTTTCACAATTTGCGAGCCACATTCTTGACAGTGGACATTAATATAACCCCGAAATTAATTTTTCTATAAAGAATCTCTTTTTAAATAATTTAGAAGACCTGGAGATTCTTCGAATGCTGGTCCATTTCTCACATTACTTTTGAATCGATACTGTTTTTTTGTATGTGTTACGATTTGTCATACATTGCCTATCGATAAGTTAGTTTATGTTCTTCGTTTGAATTGTATTCTTTGTTATAGGCAGAGTCCGCTGCAATAGCGAATGGTACATGTCGTCACCGAAAGCTGCGCGAAGCCTGGCGTCAATTACGCCCCCTTACCGGCTACCACTGTTTGTTACCTAGCAACCAGGCGTCGGCTACCAATATTCGTTCATTGCGCATGTGAAGTCATGTACCAGTCTCTATTGCAATGGACTCTAAATATCACTTTCTTTTCCTTTATCATTTCGTAAAAAGAGGACACTGTTGCCTTTAAATAGATTATACTTTATCCAAAATGTTCGTTTTCAATTATAATTTTTATTTCAAATGTTTTTTGTAACTTTAGTTTTTACATTTATATTATATTTACGATACATACTTTAGTTGGTTTTTAAGAACGTATAGTACCACAGATTATTTAACAAGTTTAAACAATTTTTTGTACTGATTGGAAGTATTACAACTTATATTGTTCTCGTTTTAATTAATTGACTTTTTTTAGATCATTGGGACCTAATGATGCGTTATAACGCGAAACAGATGGTCTGAATAAAATATTGATAATTGTGAATTAGAAGACCCCTCATTATTGGTCCTGTTTATCCCGTTTAAAAGTATCAATTCTTTTAAATGGCATAAAAAACGATGCTGGAATCACACCTAACCCCTTTTCATCTGAAAATTAAAGACACTCAAATTGCTTTTGTTCTTAAAAGAACAATTTACAGTGCACCTACTTCATTGCGGCATTGATGATTATCATAGCAAACCAATAAAAGTAAGTACAACAAATTTTTATTGTTTCGCGTATGAGTTGAAAGTTTTGATCGAGATTTTGTCTCCAAAGAAGGCATAGAAAATACGTTTAGATCTTTTTCTTAGCGTGGATATTTGTAGTTCTATTACGATACCAGACGTCGCACAGTACGACTTAAGATGCTATGACACCACGACCATATTGCAAATTTTCTGACTATACACCCTTGTTTTGACCTGCCTGCAATTTATTTGCAAGTCAGAACAAGGCTTAAAAATTTAAACAAACGTTTGTTTACATTTTTAAGCCAATCAAAACTGTCAGACACTATTGATAAGTGAATAAACGAATCTTTAATTGGAATAATGATCCAAACTCAGGATTTGAAGTATATTATTAACACCCAGGAGTGGAAAAGGAACAAAATCCAGCAACTCTACTTAAGAAATTTAATCATAATCATTATCCAGAGTTTTTCCTGTATCCAAACGGACTTTTTCACTTCAAATTGGAATTTTACACAACTTCAACTCCTAAACTAATTTGGTTCAGTACTTCTTTCAACAATTGTATGCATCTTTTCTCCGATGTGCCATATTTACCGATATAATTAGCGTTGTGAGTCATTATATCTCATCACTTGAATCAGATTTCATTTACAGATCTGGAAGTAGACGGAAAACTATATGACCAAACATTTCAGCTAATAATACTCATACACCATGGCGATGCAGTAATCGCATTTTTAAAACCGTAATCAATATTACTGTTGGTAAGCCATGGTGAATTTCAAGATTTGTTGATGAAACTATCGGTATTTTATTGCGGTTGGTACTATAGTAACTACCGCTTACCTTGATCCAATAAAATAGCAGAATTTGCTTTCGCCTTTGTATGAAAGTACATATAAGCTTTGCTTCTGGAATAACCAGTCTTATCTTGCCAAGATTTTCCTGTGGTAGCATCCTGAAAGTTACATATTTCTCGCACGGTAGTTAATAGGAGCAACGCCCCATTGTATTCGTGTTCTACTTGGAAATACGCAATAGCGAATTATAACCTCAACCATCCAATTGTTCATACAATTATTTCAGCATGTTTTAGTTGAAATAATTGATTTTAAACAAATAAGCGTAAATTTCCACACTGCTGAAGTCGCTGAAAAGTCTTTAACAATTAACAACAACATGAAAATTAGTGGTAAGACGTGACAAGTATATGGCAACTTATGGTGCCAGCAAATAATTCTTCTTCGTATAAAAAAAAGGCTGGAGTGGTGTGTTGGTTAGAAATGTGATTTTTCTGAAAAGGCGAAAACCGTCTTCTCAATTTTCTTGATATCAGCAGTATTGCTTTCTTGATCCTCTTGTTTCTTTACTATTGCTATTCAAAAAGCGTGAAGTACTCTGTGCATGCATGTTTTTATAATATCTTCATCCCTGGTCATATATAACTTGAGAGTTGTTCAATGAAAACTTCTCTAAAAAAAAAAAATCGGGGATTTCAAAAAAATGTTGTCAAATTTTTGGCACATACAAAATCATCCAGAAATAATATTCAGAAATATTCCAACCTTGCCAAGGTGGATCACCGGCGAAAAGGCACTATAGTAAAAGCATTCTTGTCAATTCAGGACTAATAAAAGTTCCATCATCAGACATTGAAGACGATCCTCATTGCGTTAGATGGTGAACGATGAAAATAAACATATTTTTAACTTATTATAAGTTGTGGAGCTCCTAGGAGGATCATGGTACTTATCAGATCAGTGGCATTAATTGAATTGTTATGCAACAGAGGACCAACCTTCAATAAATCTATTGATGGGTCGGTTCTATGTTGCATAGCACCATTCAATTGAGGGTGTTAGAAGGACAAGGAGGCGAATGGATTTGTTATTCAATATTTTCAGTGCTTATAGCCCTTGGGTTCCGACCCCTGGAACTTTTAAGAAAAAATTATACCACAAAAGAAAATTTTTACTATGCTTTGCATAGATTTCTTTCAAAAGACAAATGTCATCATCGCGTACAGTATTGGTGAAAAGATGAAAAAGCTCTTAATTGAAAATAAGTAGTTGAATTTGATGTTTTATTAATGATGCAAATAGTTTACAAAAGTAAGAAATTTGCTTACCAACATTAACGTTATTCTGAAAATCTATGTACCTAAGTTAATAAGTGGTAAATGTTATTGCGAAAGCGTACTTTTTGATATTATAGAAAGCTATCAGAAGTGTTTGATGTTGAAGTTACAATAAACTAATTGTACCTAATCTTACTTTTCTAGACGTTATGTCGCTTGTTATATCTATAATTTGCAACTGTTTGTAAACTTACGTCAAGATAAATCGCACATATGGATAATTATTTTCTATTATCCTAGTAGAAATTTATAAGTTAAAACGTTGCAATATAATGCTGATAGCCGCTCACAATGAACAATAATTATTACAATGTGATATGTGAATTAAGAAAATTTCCTCATTCAAAGGACTTACCTTGGTATCTATTGTATAGTATTATGCAAATATACATTGTTATCGTCATACCAGGAAATTTTGACTCATTCTAGTTAACACAATGCGCGTTTTAATGAAAAATACCGGAATAATAATGCATATTTGAATGCGGATTTGGAAGAGTGAATACTTTCATAGAGTAAAAGTTGTATAACTGTATGTCTCGTACTCATATTATACCAAATTAGAACGAAATGAAGATGACAAAATAGCTCATTCATTCCTAAATCTGATTCATTTTTTTTTTTTGCGAATATTCCCAATCATTTCGACGACAAATTTTAGAATATGACAAATGCAACGTTCTAATCTATGTAAGTATGAATCTTTTCAAAGTAAATTTTTAGCATACTCACACTGAACAATTACACTTCTTATAAGAATGTGAAATGTGATAATATAAGGAAAACCCCATATTGTATTTTTCAATTCAAAATGTTTCTTTTCTCTTGATTATTGTATCGCATAGCATTCGTTTTGATGAGAAAAATAAAAAAAAAAAACTGTAAAAACCGTTACTCTGAGGGGAATAAATGAATTAAAAGTAGTTTATCTTCTATGCATACTATAACGTTTGTAATCTAATAAATAGAAATCGTTATATTCTCTCCTATCTAATTCAAAAAAGACCGTTAGGAACCGTCCGCGCAGTCACATAGGTGGGTTCAACACCCCCTTTTTCCAATCATATGTTGCAATATGCGTACAACCCACCCCTGTCTGCACAGACCATCAACAACACACCGTCGCGTTTTACATCTGTCTGATCTTCGGCTAGACCTAGAGAGACAGCTGTGCCCGGTCGAACATTGCTGCCCTTGATCGTGAGCAACTCTACCCGTCACCTACTCCCGACCTTTGTTTAATTAGCATTTATAATATGAATGAAATGTTTATCTGAAGTGATGGATGACAATTGGAAAACCATCTGTGCTCCTTTCAACATTGTGTACTTATTTATATGAAAAAAACGCTGACGGAACATAATTTTGTATGATGTATTTTTTCGAGATTATAAGCAACTGATTTAATAACACGTTTACCTAGTTTCAATTCGTTAAAAATTATTTCTTCCAGGAATCTACCAAACAGTCAGTAAGAGGCAAGGAAGCGTACAGATGCAGAACACCATTTTTGTATATAATTGGTTCGTATCTTTTTAGTTCCACTTGCGTTGAAAGCATTCCAAAGAAAATCGCAAAGCTTGACTAACATAAGCGAATAATAAATACCAAACTACGCCAGACTTCTGAATAAAAAAAAAATGTTTACGTTTCAGGCGAACCGACTAACATGGTAATTATGCAAATTAGTGAAACGTCTTTGCAACAATATTTCTAATCCACAACGTTTGCCCGGACTCTTAAATAAGTATTTGTATAAAATGTTCATGACTATATTTGCATCCCTCCAAATAGTGAGAAACGTGAGTGAAGAAGCCCAGTTATGTGTAAGGAGCAGCTGACAGTTTAGGATTTGTAAACTTCTTTATAATTTTGTTCTTATATGACCGGCATATTCAGGTTTCCCAATTTTTATTTTTTTTTCGTAGCAAGAATGTTTTAATTTTGTTTAAAATATCAAATTAATTGCCACACGCAAATTCGAAACGTATATTATGGTTGAAAAACGGAAAATCCTACGAAAACCGCCAATCACTAATGAAAATTAGTGATTGGCGGTTTTCGTAGGATTTTCTACTAAAGGGTAAAGAAATCATATGAAAATATGATTTCTTTACCCTTTAGTTCATTTCTATGGAGAAGACTTGAGAAGATTGTATTTCGCAAAAATTTAAGCATGAATTGAAAACAACAAAAAGACAACTGGACAAATCGATCCGTTTTTTTTTTTACATTACAAACTACAGTGAATAAACGTTCTTCCAGAAGATACTTAAAAAAAATATTTATTTTTTTTACGTTTTTAACGTTTTTCGCACAAACTTAAAAGATTTTATCATAAAACATGATTAGGTCCCATTGTTTTGAAAACCCCTTCTATTTATTTATTAACGTTTGAGGGAAAAATACAAGATCATATATTCACTCATTTTTGAGAAAAAAGAACATGAAGGTAGAAGAAGACCGTATTCCAAAGATGGACCTCACTCAGGAGATAACTTCATTGCTTGCCTTTTCCAAATAAATTTTTAATAGAAAATTCCTCCTGGAAAAACTGATACCAATTGTCTTAGATCAGTACTTTCCAATCAAAGGGAAACAAGGAGCTGCCAGAAAAAATCCCTTGATGCAATACGTTTTTGAAATAAATATTATGATTAAAATAAAGGCTGAATAAAATCAATACGGATTAATTACGGACCAATTACTCCAAAGTTTGTCAAAATGCTCCAACTTCACTTTTTAATTGCACGTGATGAAAATTATCCTAAAATATCAACAATTTTGGCAGCAAATTTTTTATACTGTGAGAGAAACGCTGAAATTAATTCATTTAAAATCACTTTTGTATCACACTAATAGCATATTTTGAAAGTTACGTGAAATGTTAAGCTGCACCCTTGTTTATTATTACTAAATTTTAAATTTATTTGGAAACAACAATTTTGAATTTGATTAACACAACACATTGTTTATTTATAACTTGGAAAATTAGTATAGCTTCTTCCCAGTAAACAAAATTCAAATTTCCCGCAATTATATTGAGTAATTTCAACTTAAAGGTATTCAAACAACTGATTAATGTAATACAAATCGTTAGTTGTACTTCATGCTTTAGTGTTGAAGTTATAAAAATAATTGAGGAATTTGAATTTGGTTTATCCTGGGGTGTGACTCTCTCGACAACTAAAAAGTATTCTGTTTTTTTTTATTATTTCTAGTATATTCTCACAACGAATTGGGAAAAAAATATTTGCATATTGCAAAGATAATGAACTCTTCCCAGGTTTATTCCTAAATTCTAGGTAGTTATATACATCTTAAATATTGCATGTCAAAAAAAAGTGGGTATGAAGTAAGATTCAATAATAGTCAAATTTTTAGAGTAATTTTTTCCATGGCATATAAAATTCCATAAATAACATATAACAAGATACCGCTACAGAAACATAAAGTAACCCCTGGTGTGATATAAAATTTGTTCCCAATATAATAAGTATAAATGTCTCTTTATATCGTTTTTTATTTTTTTAATTAATAAAATAATGATTGTATATGTCTGTTAAAAATATCACATTCACTGGACTTATTTATAAAATATTTTGGTAGCTTTTTTCTGTTTATCAGATTAAGGAGATTACCTTTTAAGTATTAGAAAAACATAGCAATAATAATAAAGTGAAACATTAGCTACTAAGTACTTATTAATTAGAAACTTAATTAGAATATTTCATTTCAATTACATCCAATGCGTCATTAAGAACTAAGAACTCCAATTAGCTTTTAAGATTATAGCTAATTATATCACTCATGGTTTTCACATGAAAAATACATGCATTTTTCAATAATCCCAATTTAAAAAGAAAGAAAACAAAATAGGTATATGAAATTCACTAAAAAAAAAAAAAAACAGTTTGAAGGAACAGTTTGGTGTTGCACACTTCGTTATCTTCAACATTAGTCACAAACTTTTGAGGATTACTTTTTTAGATACGCATTAGAATTACAATAGGAATAATAATAGAAGGGAAAGCGTATATGTAGTTACCATTATTAAGTATATAATTATTTTCATTAGACAAGGTTAGTTAGAATATTTTATTCAATTAACTCCTTAGCTTTAAGAGTAGCTGAATTAAATGTAAATATTTCTTGATCAAATTACATATATCCAGTTTACACAAAAACTCAAATAACCAAAATAATTTAAGTAAATTCAAATTGATTTGCATATTTCGTTATCTTTCAATAAGTTGCAAAATAGCTCTACGAATACTAAAATATATTCTTTTGGTATAATTCCTTACACATTTCTGATTCAAAAACGTGGGTTTGTTACTCAACATCACTTTCCTATAATCCGCCAATAGGAACAAGCTCTGGACGTACAAAAAAACAGAACATTGCAAATAATGAATCACCTAACCTGTCATTTTGGCTTGTTATGCTCCGTTTTGCGAGCTGTTGTTTTTGTTTCTCCGTCGACATTATTTTTGGCGAAGCTCCTTTTTGTCTGTGATCCTCTTCAATGGCGACTTCTGGCAAAGGGGCGCGTACAGATCCCCAATTCCGGTCTGGCTCGGTTTCTGACTTTTCGCGTGTGCGAAAGTCACTGCTATTTTTCTCCCAATCGTACCGGTCGGCGAATCGGACAACGCTCGCCTCTCGCAAGTCCAAATTTCATTTGCGGTTTCAGACGGTGTTCTTCGGCCACTCCCGCGCCAAGACTGCCTGCGTCTCCTCGTGTTGATCGGCCAAACAATTGTCTAGTCACCTTTATTGCGGTTCCTGCGAATCGCATAGGACGCATACCTCGATCGATGATATTTGTGGCTGTTTTATCCTTGCGTCATTTCAGCTTGGTAAAGTTTGCGATGATAATAAGTAAATGTTGTATGTTGTGCCGTCCTTTTTGGTAGTGTTTTTATAGTTAGGCAACCAAACTTGTAAGGGCGTGCTTGCTTGGCTCGCGATTCGTGAAAGACGTAAAAACTACAACTTACGATGTTTTCGCGCGATAGCTGGCTCGTGTGCACAACCCTTTCTGCTTGCTCCCTGCACGTGATGAATTCTGTTTGGCACGTCGAATCCTGAACGGGAACGCGGCGTCCAATAACTATTTGTGTACCCACGGATTGTTATAGTTTATAACATCTACAACACCCCTAACACATTTGAAAACCCACGACCCGGAATTATTTAACGCGCTATACGGAAAACCAGCGGCAACTGCTTGAGCGATGCACATGCGCGCGGTCGGCTAGACGAAACGCAGCCGTCTCTTTGTTGACGGTCCTTCGAGTGGGTCAACTTACGATGTTCCTGAATGGGTTTCGAAAGCTCTCGCAAGGAGTCTTCTTTAATCAATTCAATTGATTTGGCGACCGCGCTTGACACATCGTTTAAATTTATATATTTAATAGTATGTCTAATAATTTATGATTTATGTATAATTATTGCATAAAACCGTCGTTGTTTAATAATATTAAGTTGGATAGTATTTATTGCTCTAGTCAACGACTATTTGAATAATCATATTAAGCTTCCTACTTCCAATTGGATTTGTTCTCATTGAACGTGAATACGAAAATGGCTAGCCGTTTGCCACGAACAGCTAAGCGGTTTTAACTTACGGCAGTTTAAAGTTGATATTCATTTTTAATACATATAGTATGTCACAATCTAGCGTCATTAAGTTTAGCCAGCTTAACGCGTTGGTGAAACGGCCCTAGCTAAAAACGCGTTATCTGTTTCGTAGGGAAAAAAACGGATAAATAAGGTGATTGACAAAAATGAAAAAATAGCCAAGTATTTACTATTCAACATACAGCAATTTAATGTGCAATTTGACACATGCAACATTATTTAATAAAATAAAAGAATATTATATAAACACCTCCAGATATTTACGTTAAACACGATGATTAAACTGATTGCTATTCTGAATGACTTAATCCTCAATGTAATACTTATTAGTTAAAATTCAAACAATTTAGACATCAGTCTTATATAGATAATTCTTTAGGTACTTAATTGGTAAAATCTAATTCTTTATAATTGCTATAATCATTTAGTTTATTATTATTTATTATATTAATATGTTAGTTTTAAACAGATTAAGAAATTACGTTGCTTTATCCTCAATATAGGTTTTATCATTGCAGCACTTTATTAATACAAATTAATCTCTGATATAATAAAGGATATTCAAATTTTAATTAGTTATAAAGGTGTTATTTGTACATTTTAAAAATATTTTTGTAACACACTTTTAAATATAATTTGAATGAGTGAACAGATGGTTGGTGACTGAGAAAATGTTTGGTTTTCCAAGTTCATTTCTTGCTGTCTAGATGCAGGGAATGTTAGAATATTCTTTAACATGCTTTTAGATATTTATACTTTCATTATTAGCAGAATATCTAGAATATGTAGAGTATTATTTTTATACATACAATCATTAGCGCATCTCTTACAGTCACTTATATAGTGTATTTATTTTTAGCACAGTGAACCTTCTTTTGCTTAGTGCGTGTAGAAACGTTTTGAATTAGCTAATGCCCTATATTATTGGATTCCGTTTATCTAAAACACCAAGTGACTTTTTGAGTTTTGAGGAATCGATTTTGTTTTTATTTTTATGGCAATCGAACATATATTTTTTAAATTTATCCTAAAATTACATATACTATAGGTTATCGGTTCCATAGACAAACAGATCTTTAGTGAAGGGTTGAACTTCCTTTGCACTTGGTTTCACTTAAGAACTGCAAATAAAAGTCGATTGTGTTGTCTTCTCGAATCTATATTATATTAAATAAAACCGAATATTGTTCAACAACTCATTTTTTTAATTTATATTATTAACACAATATTATTGCTACAAAAAAAAAACACGGTTTACAAAAGCTAATTTCTTTATTTCAAATCGATTTGCTGGGCGACCTTGACTTCAAATCGGTCCCTCAACAATAGCGTTGGTTCAAATTTAGGGGTTAAAAAACCAAATTGACAATTTAACTCTGAGGATGTCAGCGAATTTTTTTTTCTTAAATTGACTTTCCCTTGGAGCATATCTTTCAATTTTGTTATATAAAATTTTATTTTGTGAGATATAGTATGCACTTCATAATACTACCGCTAAACATCCTTTCCTGCAATTTACTTTTGAGCTAACTGCACTAATTTTTCACCGGCTGATAAAAAAAATCGTTTTGCAAAAACATTTCTTTACTATAAAGTGAATAAAGTTCTCTCAATACCACTCCAACAATGCGACACTTTCTTCGCAAACCCTCAAATTTGTTAGTTTATGGGATCCAAACGCCAGTGATTACGCATGTGGCTAAAAAGACCCAACTTGCGGCTTAATTCTTTTAGCTAACTTGGTCATTGCATTTAACGCCTGCGTTGGTTCTTTCATCTACCGGGGCTACATATGCTCCATATAGCCAATTTATTTTCCCGCTATTATCCTTAGTACTTTAACGTTGATAATTAAAATTTCCCACCATTTGTACAACATTAATAGATATTTTAATGCCTTCACGTTTGAATTACTAAATTGTGCGGGGAAATTTAAATTTGGCATTTAGGGCTGATCGTTTTTCAAGTGATTTAACAATATTGACATTTTCAAGTGTCCCTTCCTCCCTCATTGAAGGAGGAAAGTTATACTTTTCCTCCTATGCGAAAGTAAGTGACATTGACCATGATGAAACTGTACATTCAATATGTGACCTTATTGATAGATGAATTTAGTACATTCGACCACATTGTCCCATTTCTGGGCACTATTTGGTGAAGTGTGGTTTGAATAGTATGTCAAGGAGAAGTGCTCTATTGCATGCGGCGGCATAACAAAGCTGAAGGCGCTGTGGCTTTGTGTGTAACGATTTGGAGGGCATGTAGAAGTCACACATGTATTATATTAGTTAACTCAGTGTATTGTATTACATAAACTTTATTATATAATAACCTTAAAGCTCCTATAAAACCCTTCGTTAACATTGTTTAAAGTATTAACATTTTAGTTTGTGGTATTTGTTATTTAGTTCGGTGTCCCCGTAATTCTAGCAACTGCCATTAAGGTTAACTATTTATTTTGCTATTTTTCTACCACGGTCTAATACTATTAACCTGTATTGACTATATATCTGTGTTTTTGTATTTAAAACAAGTTCTATAAGTGGTTTTATTTATAACCATTGGTGTATAGAATACCAAGAAACGTAATGCAATAAATTGATTTATACAGTGGTTTTGCGATATTATTTTCTCATCTCTGTGTTAAACTGTTTGAGAAAAATCGTATTAAAATGCCAAGTTTACCGTAAATAATACTGTAGATAACATTTTCATTTCATAAAAAATATTTGTAACTTCATTTAACTCCGTCAGATCTCAACGATAGTATTTTTTTCGGGTGACCTAAAATTACAATTGCAACCAAGCTACTCAAAAAGAACGTTATTGTCGTTTTTTTCTTTTGTCGGTGAAATATTCTTGAACCATACTATTTAAGTTTAGTTTAAGTTTTCTGGTTTCGTATTTTTTTTGTAGAAACTACGAT
The DNA here is from genome assembly GCA_004143645.1 of Protaetia brevitarsis. Lineage (NCBI taxonomy): Eukaryota > Metazoa > Arthropoda > Insecta > Coleoptera > Scarabaeidae > Protaetia > Protaetia brevitarsis. Next base: position 2,514,521 of record RXPK01000218.1, read on the forward strand.
GGCAGTTTCGAGTATTATTCGATCCATGTTTGAACCAGCATACTGGTTTTTTTAAAGATATAATTGAGAGGTCATTAGAGAATGGAAACAGCTGTCATACAAAGCAAAAGGTGGCAAAAGTGTAATACGTAAACATAGAGGTTATGTATAACTTCAAATGAGGTTGCCTATATTTGTAATTCTCGTTTGATTCTCAGCTATCACTATTTACCATTTGAAGGTTGTTAGTTTCAATTTTATAGCGCGCTGTTGAGTGCTGATCAACTAACAATAACTTAAGCATTAAACGAAGCTATTTTGAGATGAATTTCACTTTGTCTCTAACATAGATTCTTAATTGATTGGTATGAATTAAGAAGAAAGTTTTTGAGTCACTAGTGTTAAAATAATAAGAAGCGCTAGCGGCATTTTTTCTTGGCGACTAACATCAAAAGTGCCACAGAAGTGACTCCTTGATATCTTATCTGATATGCTTGCAATCAACGAAATAAAATTGAAAATTTTTCCGCCACTTTATTTATGAACCTCAACATGAGTTATATAATAATATTTTAGTTTTGAAAACAGTTGGTAATATCATTCTGGATATTTAAATTACTAAAACAAATTGTGGGAACTTAAATTTTACTTGATGGGATTGTTTTCACTGTTTTTCATTCCTTTTTATGACAACGGGAAATTTGCACTTTCCTGTGCTAATTACACTTCATAAACCCATTAAAAGCACACACAGCCGTTTTATAGATGTGATGTTCATTTGTCCGCCGACAAAATTTCGGTTTCAATTTGGTATGCCGAAATATTAGGCGTATTGGAATCTATAAACGTGAAATCCCATAAGTTTATTTATAACCGTCTCAGTACCCGATATACAAATTAAATGGGACCCACATCTGATGCATTTTATTATAATTATATATCCCTAATGCGTTATATTAATGGCGTTTAATTCCACAGTGCCATTTTAGCTTTTTTCAGAATTGTTATGGAATGCAACAGGGTTCACCATTTTATCGCGTAAAGATGCGCTAAATACATTTGTCCATTCATAACCAATGTATGCGGTTTCTATGGAAATGTAAAGTGATATGTAAATTCTAGTTCTAAATCATAGAGTCAAAGTCGTGTCGAACGGTTGTTTCATGATTGTTGATTAGTTTTCGTTTCATTTCATAACATGGTGGTATACGATAAATTTGTTATGGTACTTTGAACGGCAATGCCAGTTCTACGACTTTTCATAAATATATGATTCCAATTTATGATTCTACTGATGTATTGATAAAAAAGTGTCAATAATCTACTCAAAATCCAGGAAGCATGATAAAAATTTCTCAATTCGTATTGTAATGAATTGGTAAATACATAGTATTGATTCAGTGCCATTAATTCATGTTGACTTTCCACGATGGACATTACAAGCTAACACGGACATAGGTTTTATAAATTTTGAGATCAGGACATTGTGTCAAAAAATAAATAAATTTATTACCGCAATTTAACGGTTGCACAGTTTAACAAAACTGGCTACAGCAGTTGGCCGGTATAGACGCAACATATACAACCAAACTCAGCTTCCGGTAAGAAATGTTTCTTTTTTTTGTTTTTTTGTTTTTCTTTTTTATTATACTGACAATACTGGTTGCTGCATTGATAACTATTGCTGACTAAATTTACTATAGGAAAATAATGTATGTGGAAATAAGAATTAGAATTACACACCATTTAAATCACGAACTTTGTACACTTGAAAATAAAATAGCTAAACAAACCTAACGTCTTATTCACTTTACTTTTGAACTTCCTATCCTAAACCTAATATAACTAACAATACTGTCCTTAACAGACCAATAACTATAAAATAATATAAAACGTTTTAGAAACGAGCATAATACAGGACAGTGTGTGAAAGTAAATATTTGATTTAATGTGTAAACGCACGTGTAAAAAAGAAGCTACTTTGGCAGTGTGTTAACATTATAATAGTAATTACTGCCCACATAATGATCTTGACTCGCTTGTTTCTTTTGAACTTCTCTTAAGAGCTCTTAAAATCTGTGTTTTGTAGGCATACGTGGCTGGATTGTACATTTCTTCAAATACAAAAAAAGGGGCATATTAGAAATATACGTTACTTATATTTATTTTAAAATTAACCTAAATTCATAGATTGTAAAGTTTAATTCAAATTATATGTTTTAGAAACGCTTAAATTGCTTAAATGAGATAACAAAAAAGAAAAATTAGCTTTACTAATAAATTTTGCTTCGTAAGTATTTCAGTGATTAAAATTTAAACCATAAAAAACGTGCATTCGGCTACAAAACAAATAATAGATTAGATGTTGTTAATTTACATATTATCTAGACTTAAGATAACGTTTTTAATACGTTAAGGATAATTAACTTCAAACTGGATTTATTGATTTAAAATCTCCAATTATGTAACACGTTTCGTGATAAATAACTAATCGGCAATGATTATTTTATTTATTTATTATTTTACCACTACAAATGCATTTCTATTGATTTATATTTAATTACCCCAACGTTACGTAAATTTATAATTTATAAAGAACCGAAAACAGAAACTAAATATAGGCAACCAAATATACACAGCATTTCTAATTATCCACAGCTAGTATAGGCAACCGAAAATACTTAAAGTCTGTATAATCACCTATAATGGAAGCTATCGTTTTAAATGACCGTGTAACCGTATAAAGAAAATTGTGAGATGCATCTTACGGCATCCAGAGCATTTGTGCAGCGTAAGGGAACGGAAGGCGCTTTTTGTATTTATAAAAGAAAGGAGATCTCTCATTTTTGAATGGGCTGTTGTATGGCAACTATGCGGTGCATATCAACCTTGACGGATGTTTCCTGAACTAAAAAGGGAAACTGATTTCTGTTCAGAGGGTGAGAATATCCGCCGTTAGGGCCGGGAGAGAACGGATGTTGGCGAGACCCCAAAGTAAGCACTGCAAGTAGGTAAATAATATTCTTCAACATTTTAGGCAAGGTATATGAGACTTGGTGTTGGATTTTCAGGTTTGTTTTTCTAAAAAAATAATTTATATGATAATTAGTGTTCGTTTCGTAACAAACGATTATTATTTCGCATAATAAAATTGCTCCTGTCAATTGTATAATATGTATATAGTATTTTGTACACTTAATAGAACTTAATAGAAATGTTTAGCACTAAGAAACGCTTACATTAAAAATTGCACATGTTCTTAAAATGTTGTTTATACTTTTTTACATTTTTAATACGTTATAAAAACACTTTGCGAGTGGGTTTATTCTTGTTTTAAAAATAGAAAGACGAATTTCTAAATACACCACTTTCATAGTGAATAGAGTCGGGTCCTTCAATAAATTATTCAACCAAAATGACTTGATGTTCTTCATTATTATTATTATAGGACGACGAAAATGTAAAATAATTCGATATTTAATCTTCATACTCTAGAGGAAAATCAATTCATAAAGCTACTACTTTCATTGCTACTAATTTTCTCATGTGCTTCAGAATTTGTTTCCACGTTAATTTGATATCAATAATCAAAGATTAAAGCCCTCGAGCCATTGACGTCGCGACAAATTAACACTAAAAGTCGACTAAAACACACTCGAAATTTAGATGTAATAAAAATAGTTCACTATACAGGGTGTCGCACGATCAATGTCAGCGATCTAGGTATATATGAAAAACTATTCACGAGAAAAGTCTGAAAATTTGGATATACACTGATATGGGTTCGGTCTGGTCTCTAGCACTTTCGGTTATACAGGGTGTTGGCATTAACTTTCTTATTTTAAATGCAACACCCTCTATATTTTTATATTTTTGAATTACCCTTAAAATTCTAGTTAAAATTTATGTAGAGATCCATATACCTATGTAAATTCATTTGTTTTCAAGATATTTCGATATGTATATTCGAATATTGACAGTTCTACTGCAATTGTTTTTGTGTCATCTCATCTGACCAACCCACATTTTTCATAATGTAAGAAAACACTTTTTTTGAAATAACTCGGAAACTCTTGCAGATGGGTATAGGGAACTTAATAACAAATAGTCCTTATTTTTAGGGTTAAATAATAATGACAGAAAAAAAAAACAGAATATTCCATTTGAATTTTTTTTCTTCATTATTTCGGAACTAATGTTTTAACAATTTTCATGCACCCCCTATATAAGATACAGTAATTTTTTCTGCAAAGAATCGAAGTATCTTGAAAACAAATAAGTTTAGGTGTAGGGATCTCTACATAAATTTTAACTAAAACTTTAAGGGTAATTCAAACATATACAGGGTGTTGCATTTAAGATAAGAACATTAATGTCAACGCCCTGTATAATCGAAAGTGCTAGAGACTTGTAGGGAAGGTGGGGCAAGATGGGAACATTAAGCTTTAGAACATTGCATCAGGATTGCAAATTGATATACAAGGTTCTAAGTACACTTGTAATCTTTAAACATTTATCTGCTGATGGATGAATTTACAATTTTTCGATGGGTACTCTTAATGTTGTAAGAAAATTTTGAAAAGAAATGTGTAAATACACAGTTCCAGTTAAGAATGGGTCGTACCATAAATCTAGGTAATAGGTAAAAAAAATAGATTCTTAAAATATTCTTAAAAACATGCAGAAACAAAGCTTAAACTCTTTAGAGCAGAACTACTTCAAATAAAAAAATACCATAACGATAAGCATATTAAAGTTAAATCTTCACAATTGCGACAGTAGAAAATGAACTCATCCACGTTATTCGCACAGCCTCCATGTACCCAACCTCGCCATCCATGGCATTGTATCAATACTTCCCCTTACAATACTAACATTGATCGTCATCTTCCTCAACAGAAGAACTTGTATTATTCCTTGATGTTTTCTAAAAATTTATCTCTTGCTTTTCTTACAAAATTCGGCTCTTGATCTCTTCCGTTTTCTTCTTTGTCATTTTTTTTTCCTTTAACTCTCCCTCAGCACTTTCTAGTTGCCTTAGGATTCTCCAGACTTCTATTTTTTGTAGCGATTTTTTTATACGTGCTTGTAAGGATTGTTGTCTTTCCCTTGTTACGCTTTGATTGAACCTGTACTTTATTCCTAACATGAGAAATAGGTATTATGTCTTCGAGAAAGCATAATGGCATATCCAAGCATAACGGACCAGAGTGAAGAGTGAGATAATGATGTCGCCATGTTGCCCCATACCAATAGCCCCATCTTGCCTCTTTGGGACATTTTCTGGTTATGTTATAATAACATATTAATATTTTGAAATAAACAAATAACACACTATAGAAAATACATGCAATACATGTCAATTAATAAGCACAAAAAAGTGTAGTTGTAAATAATTTACTTACGCTTCCGATACTGACCGTTGAACTCACCATCAAAATAATAACGAAATTCTGGAAATTGCAAAGTTCACGCACAAACAGTAACAACTTTGTTATTACGACTAGTAAAGTTTCCTACATCACAACAAACATAAAACAGCACTTGTCAAGATTAGGACTGCTATTATTTGACAGATGCTTACTGCCGTTTTGTAGATAAGACGATGTCCCTATCATGCCTCGTGGACCCCATCTTGCCCCACCCTCCCCTACATATTTCGCTCAATTAGGCCAAATCCGTATTAATATACATACAATTATTTTAATTTTTTTTCTCGTGAATAGTTTTCCATATATAGATCTCTGACATTCGTCATGCGACACCCTGTATATTAAGGTCTCATTGTATTATTATTGTTGTAGGATTTATTCAAATAAGTCATGTTACACTCAGTGTATTTCAAATTCAGGATCTAATATGATTCTGAATTTGAAATGGCTACTGATCAAGATTTACAAGCTATTGCTGAAATTATATGATTATAGTATATTTTCGAATCCAGATTTTGGAGACGATATTTTTGTGTAAAAACAACCCGGAATATAAACGTAATTCCAATCAAACACCATGCCACAATTGAACATTTAATAAATTAATTGACATATCGCAGACGGAGACATAGATTGTGCAGTTGGCGAACGCAAATTTGCTATTTTTTGACCCAGAACAGAAGCCCTACTATTTGTATTAAGCAAAACAGTTAAACAGTTACGTGGCGTTAAACTAAAATGCAAAAAAATATATTTTAAAACTTTTTTTTATTTAAAAATACCTACTAATAAACTCATAAACAAAAAACCTGTAAGATCGTATGGTCCGTGGTAATTTTGAAGCTTTTTTTTTGGAATAAAAAGGTAAGGAAATTGGTTTTCAACCCCTATTTTGATTGGCCGAAAGCGACACCAAATTACGTTGCACCAAAATCCCACTATAAGCGTATGCCATAATTGGTTGTTTGACTTATGTATATTACAACGAACTATATAAAACACTGGAACGCGATTTCGGGTGCACACAGTTACTGAAAAACGGTCTGGTTTGCGCCATCTTTGAATGTGGCAAATTGACGTATAGATTGTCAAAAGGAGTAAATGTCTTCTTTTTACATATTAAGGTTTTTAATTAGAATTATCGTATACATGCCTCATTGCATGTCTCAAGAAAGGAAACATGCATCCATTCAAATTGCAACCCTTGCGTTAGAAGATAGTTTGACACTTTCATTTTTCACATTTTTCTGTAATACTATTGAATGATAAAATGAGCCATTTCAATAAATATTCACATAAAATTAATGCATTTAAAATAATTAAACTTAAATCCAATTCTTTTTGCAGATATAAGATTGAAAATTATACAAATCTTGATGGTTTTAATAGGCTTTATCTTCCTGTTGTGGTCGTCTTACTAAGAATAAAAAATGATGGATTAATTGTAATTTGGAAATACTATTCCCAGAACATTATTAAGTATAGGAAGTATGAGACCACAGTAATACCATTTTGTAGGTTACGCAGGAACAAATGGACACATGTAATTTTTTATTTTTGTGTTTTCCTTTCACTCTCTAGTGTAAGAGTGTAATCGGTGCTATTATTAAAATTAAATTTAAACAATAGTGACAAATACAAGTGGCCCTCTGGAGAAAAATCTATCTATCTATCTTTTCTTGCATATTTATGTACCTATACATGTTTTTTGAATTATTATTTTTCATTCATTGAAAAATGCTTGTTCTTCTATGTAAACTATTTTATCTGTTAATTGTTTTAAAATACATATTTATTTTTTAATTAACTATTGCTATTATTACAAAGAAAAAATTTAACATAATTTTTGAGAAACTTGGTAATTTTGGCACCGCTGCACCATTATTATTTGGTAATACCAGTAAATAATTCCTTTATTACCATTGATATTCTACATAATATGTACTCACGTATGTTTGACGTAGTAAATAACAGCAGATAATAAATAGCCGGCATTTTGACCCGAAATTATACTTCCTTTATACTTTTATGATTGGTGTAAATGAAAGAAGACAGCTCTGAGGCGTCTGGTGCTAAAACAATGGTGCAACTTACAACTTACTCTTAATAAATCATTCTTTGGAGACAAAACATCAAAAGCGCCGACAGCAAATAACGCTTCTTATCTTATCTATTCACTGCCCCAACCAGCTCTATTAATGTTATATAGCAAAACCTTGATCACGTCACTTTGTTAGTTTTAGTACACTTCCTTGGCGCTAAAATCGCCGTTTCGCGTCGGGTACAGAAAAAATAACGTTTTAACTATGATAACTATAGTAACTGTGAATTACCATGGAATAACTACTGTTGTTAACAATTCATTTCTGTTCAATTAGTCGTCTTTACTTTCATCTTTATATGTATATTTCAAAGAATGTTAAAAGGTAATCAAGTATTTAAGTTTCCCGCTCGTAATTTTTAGTTTGAGTGGACTAACGCTATGTGGTGCCTGTTTCTTGTTGACTAACAAAATTCGTATTAACATTGACATCCATGTCTACACAATGTGTTTATTGCTACTTGTTATTGTTAGGTTTATGTTGGTTATTCCAATCAGTGATGCCACAGATAAATAATTATACACTACCTATTTTATTTATTTCGTTCTCTTCTATTATCGCCATTTCTGGAACATTCACTGTTTCTGTTCTAATTTGTTTATCCACCACCTTTTAGACATAATAGCTGTCGGAGAAATACACTCGTTCCATTTTTTCATGATATCGCTTTTTTCTGCCAATACATATAATTGAATGCGTTTTCTTTAAAAACTTTACAAAACATAGGAAAGAATACAAAATAATATTATGACTTACTATACGATACGACTATACGATGTTAGAAGTTGTATGCAGAAAAACCGAAATCATATTTGAACTCTGATTACAAATCATATAACCCATTTTAAAGAATGGTCTGCGACAAAGACCAAGTTTTTTTTAGTACGTGGATATTTTATTGCGCATTTAATATTTTCACAAGATCCTCTGTCTATAATACTAATACACAATAACATGAGGGCACGTTCTGCTATAGAATTTCCGGTATAAGTCTCTGAAGGCCAACACGTTGCGATCTTTCTACGAAATTGACCTTTGATGATGGAACGAAAACGAGTAGGTACAAAAAAGGAGGGTACCTTTATGGTCGCGTTTCAGATACACGCTAATAAAAATAAAACGCACTTCTACCTATATTGTGTAGGTAAATAAGCAATATATATATTTTCCTGGCCTCCTATATATATTGTACATACATCATACGCCTTCGAAAACGATTCACTTAAGGAACAAACTCGGTTAACACAGCCCCACAGTGGTACTCCCTTAGTTAAACAATCTTTACCAGACTGCTTGTCTGCTGATTGCTCGAGCTACGAAAGCAAAATGGAGAACAGGTCTAGATCTATTGATTGATAGACACCATACGGATTTCTTTTGCTTGCTTTCTCTACCTGCCTGTTTTATATGCTCGTAAACTTTGGTAACGCCAAAGTTGGTAACACTCACTCTTAAGTAAAATAGTTAAGTAGGTACCTCTACCTATATAACCACTATTATATGACAATTTTTAAATTAATAATTTCATCTCACCAAAATCATTAAAATAAAGTTGAAATCATCGATTTCAGAACGATCGCATCGTACGCAATCTATTTACTTAACAAAATGAACCATTTTCCCGCGCTTTTACAGGTACAAAAGGAACTCTTACTCCAAATGAACAGGTGCACATCTGCCACTTTGAAAGGGCGTACCCGTAGTTATATTGTTGCCCTGCAGGTAGGTAACAATTTACCAACACAAGCAGTGATTGCATTGTATTATTTATGGACCTGTCTAGGTATTTATTGTATACACTCATCCACTAAGAATTTGCGTCATTAAATTGTCCTTGAAGGCAACGAAAAGCATAATATATTAAAAATTCTGTTTGCATGTCACAAAATAATCGCTTTCTTATCTGTCCTAATCGCTAATTTAGAAAAATTATTAAAAGACCTTTAATTATAATCCATTTTGGGAGGTATTTCATTAACTAAAGAACTCACTAAGGCTGTGACATTAATTGCCTTTTTGTTGATATAACTTTAATTAATAAATAATCAATATTCTTTTAATATCTTATTTGCATTTTAATTATTTTGCTAAAATATCGTAATGATTAAATTTTAAATTTATATTTTTTATTGTAAGCCATTTTCATATGTATCATATAAATCACTAGCTTCATATATCAGCTGCGATGTCCGAGTGGTTAAGGAGTTTGACTCGAAATCAAATGGGCTTTGCCCGCACAGGTTCGAATCCTGTTCGCAGCGCGTTTTTTTTTTAATTATATTTATACAACAATTATATTTATAACATAATAGCGAGATCATTTAGTTCGTTAAAATACTAATTGCGACTTTCTCTTTATTAAAAAAAAAATAAATTCAAAATTAGAATAAATCTACTAATAAAAAAAGGTATTATTTTTGGTGTAATTTGTTTTTCTTTATTGTTTTTGGCTTATTTTATTCTCACCCCGAATTAATTGCATAAAATTTAATTTATTTGGGCACACCTGGAATAAAATACTAAATTAATATAAAAATGTGCTGCACTTATAGGCTTTCTAATATACACTGTTGTATAGTTGGTTGCCTGCCTTCTATAATAGAAACTAAAATTGTGTGAAAAGGCAAAGTCGATTGTAAGTTATGTAATGTTTTTATAAATAAAGAAGCAAATATATTTAATTAATACAAAATTTGTTTCTTAAATTTTATAACAAAGTACAGAGAATATATCTATTTAAACCATAACATTTTTGGCGATAGAACCGTTTACTCACAATCAGTTGTCGTATCTGCTGGAAAATATGATGAATTTGTGGTTATTAATTACTAAAGCAAATAGAACGGTAAGTGATTTATTTACCGTTCTTGAATGGTTGTACCAAACTGTTGCTGAATTTATTTATTACTATATGGCATTAGAAAAAAAATAAGGAAATTAATTCTATCCAATCTCTTCAAGGATCAACCAGAAGTTACAATAACTTATTTATTACTACTTATACTGCAGTATATATTTACATACGCTTATTGTAATCTGTGTCACACTTGCCAGTGTTCTATTAAATTTGTGGCAAATATAATAATTATTATTATTATTGCTTCTTCTATATGAAATTTTTTTCAGTAAAGTTCCTCTCCTCCAATATTACGGAGTTTTCCTTCATTATACTTCATACCTGATTCAAAAATAAATGCAGGCTTTTTGTATTGTGTGGATGTAGCCTGTAGTACAGTCTGCATATTTCCGGGTACAGAATATTCCGATTGATTTTCCATCTTTTATGTTTTCCTGTTCTACAGTTCTTTCCTGCTGCACACGGCTGGCATTACCTAAAGGCAAAAAGAAGCAATACTTAGTTTGTAAGGTGCCATAAACTTTATCATATTTTGGTTGATATAAATGGTAGCTTTTTGGCTTGTGTCAAACACTTTTCCTTTTAGGGAATGCAGGAACCGGAACATTGTTTATTTTTCGAAATAAAAAAAATATGATTAAAACGGCAAAAATTCACTTTAATTACAACACTAAAATAAAATAGGAACATAACAAAATTTAGAACGTAATAGCAAATAAAAAACATAAAAAGCTTGGAACATAAACACAAGGAATAATAAATTAACGTAAAGGAGATCATTACAATAATTGTTTCATATGTTCTGATTCAAACACAGAATGACTCTGTCAAGTAACAGATCTGCGAAGTTCGTTTGGACTTAGATTTATAAAGGCATTATGAACACGGTTTCCCCTGCATTCCTAGAGTACGCTAGATCTTTTATACGGCCCCAGAGGTGAAAACCCAAGGGCGTCAAATCGAGTGTTCTGAGTGGGCCAGTTCCAGGGTCCCTGCTGGCCTATTCATCCGATCTTCGAACATCAAGGTCAACTGCTGATATACAGCTATAGTGGAATGTGATGTATGCATGTATGTATATAAATAGAAGGGTGATATTACACTGCGACCTAAAAGATCTGTTGTGTCCCCTATTCTTGCTACTTTACAGCTGGCCTTCCAATCCTATTCCTTTCAGAAAGTGTAGGACATCAGAGGGCCCCAGTCAAGGTAAGTCTCACTCTTAGATTTCACATGCTTCCAGGTGCAACGCCCTCGAGTTGCACAGTGCTACGCAGTTTGAGAGGAGATGGATACGTGTTTCATCCTGTTCCCCATAAAATCTACATTCAGATTCCTTTTCCAATCCAAGCTTACTCAGGTGTCCTTTTAGTCTACAATGGCCTGAAAGTATTCCTGTTAGTATGCGAACATTGTTCTTACTCAGGTTGATGCATTCTGTAAACCTCTTCTGGTTATAAGTTCCCAGAAGAATTTTACTCTGCCTCATTCCCTGGAGATTTTCCCAGTAACTGGATTTTCTCTTGCTCCATTTCTATTTTCAGTTTCTTCAGTAATGCACCGCTACTTAATCCGCAAAAGGGTTCAGGCCCTACAAAAGGTATTACAGCCCCTTTTTTGCGAGATTATCCGTTATTTCGTTTCATTCTACTCCTGTGTGACTCGGAGCCCACAGGAGGGTTACTTTATTCATTTTACCTAGGTCACTTAATTTCCCTAGGCATTTCCAGACCATCTTTCTGGAACTGATTTCATGCAAGCTCAGCGCCTTGATGGCTGCTTGACTATCAGACATGATTATAATCTCCTGCTTTCGATAATTTCTATCAATATTGAACTGATCAATATTGAACTGAACACATCTTTCAATAGCGTGTATTTCCGCCGGAAATATACTTGGATATTTTCCCAAGCTTTCGAAATATGTGGTTCTAGGCCCATATATTCCTATTCCAGTTCCCTCGCCCGTTTGGAAGCCATCAGTATACCATTTGATAGCATTTCTATTCAAGTTCAAGATGGTGTTATGATCCCACTCGCTACTGTTACTGAGCTTTGTGATGAATTCCTTCACGAAGCTAGTGGAATGTGATGGAGCACCATACAATTGATACCAACTCTTTGCTCTGTCATGTGGAGGAAGAACATTTAGGAAATCACTATCCCTCTGAGTATCTTCAGACATCTAGCACCATTCAAATTTTGAAATAATTAAACAAAAAACATTAAAACTAAACTGATCCTGCTTATTATTGTGTCTTAAAAAAGATGTGGATTATATTGTGTCCAGTAGTGATTATTTCGGCGATTTATAATTCCTTGCCTGCTGAATTTAGATTCATCAGTCCACATAATCTTCATTATCTATTAAGGGCTTTGAGTAATATCCAGTTGGCCTTAAATTCCCAATTGCCTTTAAATTTCCAGTTGCTATAAGTCGGGCTTTGATTCTTACGAATTTTCCGGAAGTTATTGTCGGTAGGTCGGATATCGTTCATTAAATAATCTGCATGTTCCTCTAACAATTCGTTCATATTCACCATGCGAAAAAAACAAATCATTATTGAAATATTAAACTGCTTTTGAGAAAGTTAACAAAATCACTAGAAATAAATACCTCAGGAATCTATGGCATTACACTGCTTTCACATAAAATCAACATTCATGTCAAAAGCAATGCTTACTAGACAGGACTTTTGGAGTTTTATTGGCTTTTGATAGAAAATATGGAAAAACAAGAAAATCGTTGAAAATAGGATCAGGGAAAGGTATAGCGAATCGATGGAAAATTAAATTCTGCATCCGATCATGTAATAATATACAGGGTGTCACATTTGAAAAAACCAACTTTTTCAATTTTGAAAATGATGTAATTGGTCATCAAGTGACCACGTACAACTGACCCTGTATGCGATAAATAAATTATCAATGTGGATTTCGAAAGTACCATTGTTGTGCTTTCATCCACGCTTACCACCAGTTGAAAATGGGTAAAAGGGGCCAGTATTGAAAATAAGGCTACATATTTCAAAATTTTTAAAACAATCAAGATATTTCAGAAACAAATGAAAGTAGGTGAAGGGAAACCAGATGAAAAACATCATGAAATCTTCTCAGGAATCCAAAAATGATATAATATACCGGGTGTTCCATTTAAAATAAGGGAGTTAATAGCAACTTCCGGTATAACCGGAAGTGATACGACCTTGAAAATATTTTAAAATGAGAGAGAATCTTGAGAAACCCTGTAGTCCAAAAATTCAGAATTCTAAGTTTTTTCCAACCACAGAAACTTCTAACGAACGGCTACCGTATAGAAACCTGTATATTACATATGAAAAACCGGAATGCGGTTGTCATTAACATTATCGTGGTTACCCCGTGTATATTATTAAGAAGAGATCGTTGTTTTTGCTTTTTTTCAAAGGTATACCATTATAAATTAAATGATGAATTGTTTCATTTTCTACCTTACAGTGTTGCCTCGTATATTATCTGAGATATTTACTATATTCTAGTGAAATGTAAATCAGTTGCAGATGGGTGGTCCTCTCCTGTAAGCTACCGGCATCCGCATTGTTCGGGCCGTCAGAGGGATCAACTCCACTACCACAAGACAATCATGTGAAAAGAACGCGCTAGATCATAGAGACAATCGAAAACGAAAACCTCACACGGAAAAGAAAAAAAAAAGAATGAACAAGCGCACATAGGTACACATAAAAACTTCTCTCTCTCTGCTGATGCCAGCGAGCAAATGAGCAACGCCTCATGAATAAGTCATGACGTGCCTTTATTTTCTACGTCGAGATTTGGTTCCGATTCGGGGAACAAACGCAGGAAGTCGCTCGCAATTAAGCCTAAATAGTAACGGTGAAAAACGTGGCGGGGGCCGTTTCCCATTGGTAGATGTAGCCGTGCTGGCAATTGTTCTGCGTTTCCGACACTACAGTGAAGCCGAAACGGAAGAAGATCGCGGTGTAAGTCGCAGGAACGGCCGTTGTGGCCGTCCGAACGCTTCGCTTCTTGGATTTCGTCAACCACAGGCAACCTGTGCAAAAGAAGATGAGTTTGGATGATTTTGGGCCGAACTGTTTCGACCACTAGTATCAGCAGATAAATAGGGTAAGATATTTTTGCCTTAAATATCTATTTCAATTCAGTTTGCATGGTGCACTTTACATCAATGATTTTATTGATACAGATCATGCATGTTTACAGTTTGTCATCGGCATTATAAAAAGAAATTTATAGTCCGACCAAGTAAATTTGGCAGTCGGAAAATATGCGAAAGAATTTACCTTAACTTCGCCGCGCACGACCCTTGACCAGAGATAAGGTACAGCCGCCGTCTTAGATTATGTCAGGCTTTTAGTTGAGGCCTAGTGCAGACTATATTGATATATCTGATTTAAAAACGTGCCCTTCGTTATTTTGAAGATACCTATATATTCACTGTATATATTAACCAAAACTTCTACATGCTTTTATTTGTTTGTTTAGTGGCAATTCCACTCACCATAGATAATACAGATACATATTAAGTTTGGCTGAACACGGTTTTTAAGTGGTGCAAGAGGTAACGTAATATTAAAAGTTTTACTATACTACTCAGATCAATTGTAGTGGTTGGTCTACGTTTATAGAACAAAATGAGTTTCAAATTCTAATTTGTTTATATTTTTTAATTTTATTGTTTTTGGAAACAGATATGACATTATAATAATAAAAAATGTACTCACTACAGTCTTTTGAAAAATTAAAAAAGTAATAGGCAAATGTTGAATCACAGTGTTTTGATACTTATCCAATGAATTATTCATTTTAAAATAATAAGAAGTATATAGCCAATGGGAAAATAACATCATCAACATTTATCAATGAATAAGTACTTTATTTACAATTTCAACATGCTATTACCAAATCGGCATTAATATTTTCCCAAAACTCTTGAATTAATATTTGGTATAATAATCATTATTCGTAATCCACTCTGCTAATTTTTTTGTCATACAAGCAACTAAATTTTCGAAATAATTAATGCCTCCAAATTTCTCCCAAATAGTTTGCACATGTTGAGTGAGGTGTGCAACATTTCTTTGTTGAACACCATGTTAGATTAGATTAGGATTGGGGTGGCCTATCGACCTGTTTCACCGCGACCTTTTCAGATCTATTGTGATCCTTTTTTCTAGAGGACGCTCTCTAATTTTGGCCTATCATCTTTGAGAGCGGCTTCTTATGTAGCTATTTGGCTTGGGGTTCTCCTCCCCATTACTAGACAACCTGTCCTCGCCAGGCCTTCACATTGGCACAGCACATGAACTGGTGTTTCTTCCTCCTCTTGGCAGTATCGCAGGTTGCATCGTCTGCCAGCCTATGTTGTACATATGCCTATTTCAGTCTATACCAGTGACCAGTCAACAGACCTACGATCATTTTGACAGTCTTCCTGTCTTTATTCAGTAAGAAAAGAGTCAAAAGAGTTCTTTTGCCTGCCTTTGCCCCGGTGATTTTTGCCACCACTCTCTGGACTGATTATGTATCCATTCCGGTAGTGCCGAAAGAGGGGTCGGGCCTCCAACGAATGGCCTGACGAACCTCGCCTAGCCAGCTCGCCGCCGCCTCATTTCCTCTCCCGCCCGAGTGGCTAGAGACCCAGACTAGGGTTACTTTCCTTTGGGTGCCCACCTCATTTAGGGCGCTTACACAGTCCCAAATCAGCTTAGAGTCCACGCTTGTAGAGCTAATCGCTTTAAGTGTGGACTGACTGTCAGAGAAGATAGCGACGCTTTTACCTGGTTCGGTACATCTTTCTATCTCTCGGACACAGTGATGGATTGCGGCAACCTCAGCTTGGAACACAGTCGTGTCTTTGCTGAAGCTTACCGAAAGAGCCTTTTTAGGCTTCTTAGCGTATATTCCCGCTCCAACGCCGTAGTCCGTTTTAGAGCCGTCAGTATACCAGTTTGAGTCCGCCCTTACCGGAGTACCTGCCTCCCAGTCCTTCTTTTCTGGTATTATAACCTGATATTTTCTATCTAGGTTAAATGTTTGAACCATGGCATCACATGGCATTCCTAAAAGGGGTGCCTCCTTGAGTTCGTCTAACAGTTTTTTATAATCAGCCCCGTGCGATTTACTTATCTGGGTACTTGATTATGTAAAAGTCGTGTACTGTGGACCTTGCGGCTCCTTGTACAAAATATGTGTTGGTGGCAGTTCAGAATTACTTCCAATCGCGTGGTAGGGGTCGATCTCCAACGCCCCGTTGCGCACGGCACGCCATCTCGCACGCCACCAACCTTGCCGCCCCCACCGCCGCGCTTTGCCACCATACTACTGTCCATACTATTGCTAATTACCCTTGTGTACAACCACAGCATCTTGGGCTAAGGCCCAATTCTTCCACAGAGCCTTCTGCACCTGCGCATGGCGATGGTGGCTTGCTAGTCAATTTTTGGATATGTGAATTTCATGTGTGTCTTTGATCAAACATACCCCCATATTCCCTCTTACATATGAATCCTTCTCCTCCTAACCCTATTCTGATGCTTCTAGCGTTCTTTTCCTCGAACGTGACAGCCTGTGTTTGACATACTGATAGTCGCTCTTGTTACACCATTTTCAACCGTTAACGTTTGCTACGCTCCACAAACTTTGAAACCGCCCTCTGAGACATTAAGTCGTCAGCATATCCAAAGCAATGGATGAACACCATGTTGCTCCAAATCCTCTCACTGCGTTATAATAGATGTCCACATATTTTCTATGGGATTAAGGTTGGGGGATTTCGCAGGCCAATCCAACAACTCAAATGTAAGTGCCGCTTCCTTCGCAGGCTTTCTACTATGATAACCAGCCTCATGTAATCTTCGGCTAATGATGGTTAGGGAGCAATGTAAATTAAATTGTTCCCTAATTTTTACAGAAGACGTAAATTGATTTTCGGAAACTATATTTAATATTTCAGCGTCCTTCTCGCGGTTTGTGCACCTCTTTACGGCCTTCTCTAAATTGTTTCTAACGATTGGTTTCCTTCTTCCGTCTCATTATCCACGTTTACTTTCTAATAATGCGTTACTTTCTGTGATGCTAATAAATGAATGATTTTGTATGAAAGGAAAAACTAGCTTTGTGTGTCCTACATTGAGAGTGAATAGAATGTAATAATTAAAGCTATTGGTATAAGTTAAGAGTTTCAAAAGTAAGTGGTAGTTGCCAAATTAATAATAATTTTTTGTAGTTAATTGTTTCAATTTCCGTAAACGCGTGATATACAGACACGCTTATGTAAGGGTTTGTTCCGTTTGTGGCACACTTCCTATACTAGCTGTGATTAAAACAGGGATAGAAGATTCACAGTTTACGTACTTGAGAAAGATAAAATATGCACCAATATAATTGGTGTAACACCAACGAACAAATCTGTAAAAAGTAAACAAACATGCACCCACTTATCCTAACGAGCAAACCATAAATTGTGTTTTCACGGTGCCTTGCTTTATTAGACGAGCAATTTGGTATGAATACGTTGCCCTAAAGAGATATACTACTCTGGTGTTCTGGTAATATTTATCATAGTCTTAGTAAATTTCAGGCATCTAGTTCCTTCGGTAACTCTTTTGCCTGTCTTTGTCCCGGTGATTTTTGCCACCACTCTTTTTGGGCTGTTGGGGATAACTATTGATTATTGTTTAAATTCGGCATTTCATGTAGAAAAATGCGCAGCTGTAACTGTCCAGGCGGCAAGCAACTGGACAGACTTGCCCTATTTAGAATAGTTATATGCTCCAACACATCACTGATGCACTACCATACCAGGGTGTAGCATGAGGGGTGGGCTATATCTTTTCCGTGCCGTAGATATCCAGGGGGCGTCAAATTTTACTGTGAATTGTTCTCCATTGCATTTTTGCAAACAGAAAGAGGCGTCAAATCTTCAAATGCTCCCGGGTGCTGAAAAAACAGCTACGTCACTGCTACAATCTGCTATACATATATAAATATCCATATTCCCCAGACCAGAACTTGCGACATCAACCCAGCTGTCAAGAACAGTCTCAGAGTTATGATTACGATGTTACTATAATATAGACGAATACCAATCTTATAGTGCGCCGTGCCTAAGTTTCTTTCTATGCGGAAATGTAGATACCTGTTATGCAAAATTCTCCGTGTTGTCATCTGTGATAGTCCGACTTCTTGAGAATGCCTTGTAACCGAGTTATTACAACTAATGCCGATAACTCACTGCCGCATGCTGTTAACTTATTTGCGAATAAATCTGAAGTGTATGTTCCTTGTTCGTATACCATTTTATGAAACGAGTGGAGGATACTGCGTTTGAATCGTCAGTTATCTTGACCGTAAACATTGCATATGCACAAAACATTTATCGCAGCAAACACGCATTGTCATAACAGTGTTTTATGATTTTCATCCATTCATGAATCGTGTATTTCTGCATGATAATTTGTCAAACCTTAGTTTGTAAAGACGAGTGTAGAATTAATATTATACTTTTTAGGACGATAAAATGCCTCACTCGACTCCAAAGAAATGTCCTGCACGTCGCTGTTTATTCTCCAAATGGGCATCTAATCCTAATGTATTGAACGGTCAGGCTTTCAAGAGTCTTACCAATGCTGTACAAGAAAAGTACTTTAAGAAGGTGGGAAAATGGAACTTCGACTTCATCAATGGAACCCCTTTGGATACAGGCGACTACGAATGGAATCAAGTAAAATTTCTTGATGGAAATTCTGCTGAAGCATTAAGTGGTACCCATACATAAAAGATATTAATTTATTGTATTGTATAGTATTGTTAATGTAGAGGCAATCATATTGTTTTATACATAATTATATAAGTCGTATAGTGAATTATTATTAGTTACAAATATATTTAGTGCTAGTAAATAAATATTAATACGGCTGAAAACCAAAAAAGTTTGTACAAAAATATATTTCTCACTTAACTCTTTTGTCCATACACAAATTTCTAAAATTATATTTATGTATAAGCATTTGTGAAACAGCTAGTCAGAAATGTCAAATCTGTATAAATACGTATAAGTTATTAGTATAAATATATGTATATATAAAGAGAATGCTATATACTATATTGTTAACCCATCTTGTTTTATTTCTGTATTAGGAATGCATTTTATTTGTATACAAATTGGTTTACGAAACAATTATAACAGTTATTGGCGCCCAATTGAAGAGCGTATTTCTTTATCAAATGATAATAAATTTATATAGTTAAAATAAAGTTGTTTTAATATGTGTACATTCCAAAGACAGAAATTTAAAGTTAAACAGAAGAATCCCTATTTTCTAGAAAGGGTAAAACTTTTGTATTTTATACATAAATGATTTTCATAAGCATTAAACGATTTTCAAGAATAAGAGAGGACAATTGTGGTTATATTTATTAATATGGCGGACCCGTATATCAATCAGCAGTTTACAGCACAACTTATTCGGTAGTTTTTGTAAAATTCAGATAAAGTTCATATACTATAAAGCCTGTATGACACGATCAAACTACCTAAATTTTTGGTGTCAAAGTGGTTCAATTCACTTCAAATTCGTCGTTGTACATGGCAACTTTTTGAGACTTTGATGACCGTCACTATCAAATTTTACTTGACATTAAAAATAGTTTGTGCAACACAAATTTTCATTATCAAAAGCCGGGTCAAAGTTATGGCGGTGCGCAACATTGCGGCGAACACCAATTATTTTGTAAAAAGGTTTTAAATTTACATTCAATTAGAAGAATTTAAGACTTAGCTGTGTCTGTACTTGATTACAAACACTTCGTTACTCTACAACTCCTTCTTAAAAACAATCTCACTCTTACTCAAACTCAAAAATAAACAGTGAGCAGTATGTTGAGCCCTGATTATTTTTAAATCTTTGGGTGTCAAAGTTAAACTTTGTAATGTAACTTTTGGTAACAAAGTTTCGGCATTTCTTAAAAAATTTTGATACTTTGCATGTCAGAGACGCCAGTGGCTGATTTGCTTAAACTTTCCAAATTGACTCTATTCCAACAAATTATTATGTTTTCCTTGTCATTCTCTACAATGTAAAAGCTATATATAGGCGTGTCAAGGTTGCCGTAAATTTGTGCACGATACTAACGTCATGATTTCCTTATTGTTAGCTCAATGAACAAAGGGTTTTGATTGCATAGTGAATTAATAATTTCGTTTACGTTTTATCTCATCCAAATTATAAAAATTTTGCTGCAAATGTCATATCTCGTGTTTACCCAGCATTTAATTTCTAGAAAATAAGTATTCCACATTTAATGCGTTAATTTTCTTATCTAGGGTATAATATGTTTAACAATATAAACCTAAACATCTACTAAATGCATTGTACGCTTTTACCATAGTAGTTCTGGTATTAGAACACTCACAATTAGATACGTAGATACATTGTGACGAAACAATAATGCTTGTGGATGTAGTAAGTTTCTTAGCGAATTCGTAAATTTACACTCCTGCCCAACATACAATATTAACGGTCACCCTATACACCGGTACAGAGATCTTATGCTCTCGCGACAGACGTCTAGGTTTTTCGACTAGAAAATCTGGCGAGATTACTGAACGTCGGCCGCTAGCCACATGTCACGATTTTTGCACGTATGGCATATTTCACTTGTATAACAGGTGTTGAGAACATAATTTTCAAGTGTTTTATATGCGCTTGTAATTAGTGTAATAAACGTGTGAATTCCACAGAAGGCATAATATACATACGAAGATATTCTGAAGTACCGAAACGAGCTTTACACAACCTACAGGAACGCCTCCGTAGACCACAGCTTTGACAACAGATCTAAAATGAATACTATTAATCGAACATTTGGCGCTGATATAATTTTAAAAATGCTCGCCACT
This sequence comes from Protaetia brevitarsis, assembly GCA_004143645.1. Classification (NCBI taxonomy): domain Eukaryota; kingdom Metazoa; phylum Arthropoda; class Insecta; order Coleoptera; family Scarabaeidae; genus Protaetia; species Protaetia brevitarsis. The sequence goes on from RXPK01000218.1 coordinate 2,535,812, forward strand.
CTAAGTAAAAAAAAATCTATTTGTTGCTATTATTCGAAAAGTTTTCAACGATGAATCGATAACATACCACTCTCCATTCGAAATCTGTTCCTATACTGACAAGAGAATACACGCAACTGTCTCTCACTGATTTAAATGAAACTTATTGGGCCGTATTATTTTCTCTTTATTAAGCGTTAAAATCTGTGTTTAGAAGTTTAACGACTTTTAACTAACAGCTTCTTGCGGGTTTCGCCGTGTGTCAAAACTTTCGCTCGACGTTTCGCTGTTCATTACTGACAAGCTTCTTCAGGATACTGAACTGATTCCTCCATGGTCCGACATTCTTCTTATATGCGCCCCTGGTGCATCCAACCGTGTAGTTTCCGCTCCATTGGCCGTGACGGTTCGTAGTAGGCTTTTCCACATGTTGCTAAGGTGGTACCCTTCTTCTCTGTTAACGGTTGCTTAACTTGCAGATTAACTTCTTTTATTCTTATGTCGATGGCTCTTCCTGTTTGTCCGACACTGTCCGCATTGGCATGTTATCTTGTAGATACCTTCTGTGCGCCCCTTGGGTATCTTACTCTTTGCGGTCGGTAGATACTGCTGGATCGACGTTGCAGTCCCGAAGCGTACTTGTACGTTACGTTTCTTCAAAATTCGGCCTACTTTTTCGGTGACTCCTGCTATGTAAGGAAAACAGCCCATCCCTCTTCGTGGTTCTGTAGTTTTCTCCAGTGTCGTCTTCTTCTTAGTGGCTCTCCTTATGTCGATGTCAGTGTAACCATTCTTCTTTAGTGCTTCCTCCAAATGTATCTTTTCACTGGTAAGATGTTGTTCGTCACTGATGGTTTCGGCTCTTCTCCATAAGCAAGTTGGCTATTACAGGTGATAAAGGACTTCCCATTGCTGTTCCGTTCTTCTGGTCGTAGTATTTTCCTTCATACAAAAAGTATGTCGTGGATAAGCATAGTTTCACTAATTCAATGATGTCGTCTTGTAGTCCAAGTTCTGGAAGTAAGGCCAGTGCGTCCTTCCGTGGTATGTTCGTGAATAGCGATATAATGTCGAAACTTACTAAAATGTCTGTAGTTCAGTCTTTCAGCGTAGACAGAATATTCCCGAAATGTTTCGAATTCTTCACATACGTTGCAGTTTGTCCGGTATATGGCTTTAGTAAGTTAGCTAAATATTTCGACAAATCGTAGGTAGGTGATCCAATGTTGCTTACAGTCGGTCTTAATGGCACTCCTTCTTTATGTATTTTTGGTATTCCATACAGCCTGGGTGGTCTAAGCGGCTCTTGGTAGCGATCTGTTCTGCATCTCTTTAGGTATCGATGAAGTCTTTATGCTCTCCGCTTACTGTTTTTGTGATCTTCTCCGTTGGATCTTTTCTTATTTCCTTGTAGGTGTTCTCGTCAAGTAGTTCATTCATCTTTTTTTTCCGGTAATCTTCTTTATTTAGTAGTACTGTTGCATTCCCTTTGTCTGCTTTGAGGATAACGATGTCTTCTTCAGCTTTCAAATTTGTAAGTGCTGCCTCTTCTTCCCTGGATAGGTTGCGTTTCGGTGGTTTTGCTTTCTTCAATGCTCTACTTACTTTTTGTCGCACTTCTTCTGCTTCGATGTTCGGAATTCCTTTTATCGCTGCTTCTACCTCCGTGATGATTTCTTCTGTTGGTCCTCTTTTGGGTGCAATGACGTAGTTCATCACTAAGCAAAGTACTTTTGTTTCGTCTGCAGATAGTAGCTTCGTTCATAAATTAATCAGAACGTTCTTCAGTGTACCCAGGTTGCTCCTTGATCTTCTTTTCTTCATCCTTGCAAAGTTCTTCACTTGTGTTTGTTCTTGGATTTTCGAACTCAGTTTCTGCTGCTTCCAGGTTATGCGGTCGATAAGGTCCCCAATCTTCTTTTGACATTTTGTTGGCTAATGTCAAATGTATGCTTCCATGATCATCTTGGAAATCAGATGTAGCTCCGTATACACTTGATGCACTCGTTCTCGTAGTAAGGCTTTCCTCCGTTCTTCTTAAGATTTTCTTTGCAGCATTCGTTGTTATTGTGATGTTTTCAACTTTCGAAAGTTAGGTGTAATCTTCTTGTCTCGGCATGACGTCCGAAATGCAAAGTTGACCATAATTTGTTCTTCTGGTGCGTAGAGAATCTAGTCGCTGTAGATAAGACAATTCCTCCCGTACAGCTTGTGATAACATTGCGAGGTTTCACGC